>JANHGB010056431.1:6200-18021 GCA_026283785.1 Coracopsis vasa
CTAGATTTAAAGCTGGGAGTACCTCTGGAAGCTGCAGTTTACAGGAATGATGGGTGCACTCAGTTCAGTTTTCAGCATGGGGTCACTGCATCTGCGCTGTTACCCTGTGATGCACTCAGGACCTTGTTTTACTATTTTACTGTGGCGCTGAGACTCACTAGAAGAACTGATATAATCCCAGTATAGATAAAAAGTCTGGGCCAGCTAGTGTTACGACAAGCAATACAGAGACGAGAGAAGTCACCTTGCCGAAGGTATTGCTTTGGCTGCACAAAGAGATTGTGTGTGCTCAGACTTCTGCACCTCTAGCCAGCAGCAATTCTCCTTTTTGTGTGCATCCTTATGGATCATCTGTATCTCTTCTCTGCTTTGTAGAACCTCTGCCTTGACTTTTTCCTGGGAAGTAGTTTTGGCAAGTACTGTTGATTCAGGGTTAGAGCCCAGCTTGAAGATTGTGGAGCAAAGTTGTCGAAGTTTGAAGAGCCTTATAGCTGAACATGAACTATCAAGATACCCGGCAGTGTTCTGGATGGCTAGAGGAAGCAGCATTGCACAGTGGTATTTAATAAAAGAGGAGGTAAGCTGTAGTATACACACATACAGAAACATCAGTGCTTGAATAGTTTGTGCTTCTGCTATCTTTTTAGCGGAGGACAGCGCAGACAGTCAATCTCAAGCAACATGGTATGCTGCAATAACCTTCTGATGTCTTTTCCTGTTTGTTTCATGAGTGCAGGTAGCTGGATGGAGTGTCAGGATCTGTCCTGTCTTTTTCCCTTTCATTCCTGTGGCTTGACTGCCCCAGTGCTCTCAAAAGTGCTCTCTTACTCTCAGGTATTTCCTCTTACTGCTTTGCACCTATAGGAGAGTGGTTGGTCCTACACAGCCTGTATTTCCTGCTACTATTCTAAGGATTGCTGCATCCTCCCTCCTATCTATAGCTGCTGTTTTTCACCAGAGCATTGGGACAGGAAAGGGGGTAGGTGGCAGAGTCTGTGTAGAGAAACAGAAGCAACAAAGGCTGACACTGCAGTTGTGAGCAGGCTCCATCTTGAAATGGTTTCTTCAGTGAAAAGATGACCAAATCATAAAGATTAAATTTTGACTCTTAGTTCCTAAATAAGAGAATCCCAGACTGGTTTGGGTTGGAAAGGATCTTAAAGCTCATCCAGTTCCAACCCCTGCCATGCGCAGGGACACCTCCCACAAGACTAGATTTCTCCAAGCCCCGTCCAAGCTGGCCTTGAACACTGCCACTGATGGGGCAGCCACAGCTTCTCTGAGCAACCTGTGCCAGGGCCTCACCACCCTCACAGGGACGAACTTCTGCCTAAGATCTTATCTCAATCTCCTCTCTGCCCTGTTAAAGCCATTCCTCCTTGTCCTGTGCCTATAGACCCTTGTCAAAAGCTTTCTTGTCATTCCCTTCAGGCACTGGCAGCTGCTCTAAGGTCTCCCCTTAAGGAGCCTTCTCTTTCCCAGGCCGAACAAGCCCAGCTCTCTCAGCCTGTCTCCAGAGCAGAGCTGCTCCAGCCCTCGCAGCATCTCTGTGGCCTCCTCTGGACTCACTCCAGAAGCTCCACATCCCTCTTGTGTTATTGCCCCCAGAGCTGGGCACAGGATTGCAGGGGGGCTCTCACCAAAGCACAGTAGATGGAGAAAATCCCCTCCCTTGACCTGCTGGTCACACTCTGGGGATGCAGCCCAGGACGCGGTTGGTTTCTGGGCTTAAGCACACACTGCCAGGTCATGGGGATTTTCTTGTTACCCAACACCCCGAGTCCTTTTCCTCAGGGCTGCTCTCCATCCAGTCTCTTCCCAGCCTGTATTTGCACTTGGAATTGCCCTGACCCCAGTATTAATGGGGCTCCATGCTTTGGCCATGGAGCTCTTCCTGCCAATGGCAACTCACAAATATAAGGAGTACATGACTGACTTGTACATGTGGGCAGCCCTTGGGCACACACCTGCAGGTGATCCTACGTGCCAGCCATCCAGACATTTACTACATGCATCTTCCAAGAAGAGCAACTCCCTCTCATGGCTCACCCAGCAGCACCCTTGCTGCAGCACTTACTCCAATTCAAGCATGTTGCAAACACATGGCAAAATCAGCTTTTAATGTCAGGCCCCCAGCATGTGTAAAGAAGTGCAGGATAAAGAGTCACTCCTGCCTCACAGAGATGAGTTTCCCTGAATCACACCCTTTGTAAAGGTGTGGCCTTGCATTTTTACATATATTACTTTGCAATTTGACAGTTGCATTAAATCCTTTTGCTCTTATTTTACTTGGAGAAAAGCAAAATGCACACAATTTGCCTTCCCTGTAAGACTAATTATTTAGTGTAGGTATAGCATGGTCTTGTGTCTCTGCATTAAGCAATATTAATCTGCTCTGCTGTCTTCATATGGAAGTCTTTTCCATACCTCTAATAGTTTTTAGCTCTCCAGACACCTTCATTTCTGCTTTATATGCTTCAGATAAGGAAAAAAAGGTTTATAATCTATATTTATATAGCATACAGAAAGGCAGGAGAGTTAAAAAAAAAAAGCTGATAGGGAGGGACTACTGAAACATCACCTACTTAAAGCAATGCTATACATAGCCCATGAAGGCTTATAAAATAATGAGACTTATAGCAATGACTCAAAGTGGGTATTACACACTAAATAGAGAGGTATTGCAGCAGCCTGTCCAAGAAGAAAATTTAGTAGTTATTTCAGAAACACTCTTGAAGCATTCAACCTGAGATGTTGCTACATTAACAAAGGAGGCAAATAGGATGCTAGAGGCATACAATGTACATCAAAAGGCTGATGGTTAAATTACTAAACAAAGTATTCCATGTGGACCAAAAATAGACTTTTCTATACTTGCAATAAGTTGCAGATAGCAAGTAATTACCTGCAGGTTACTACCTTTATTCCTTCCTATTATGCTATTCCTTTTCTTCCCCATAACAATATCTGACCAGCGAACACATTAGTCACAGCAATTCCTGTCTGCATTCCCAGTAACCTCAAGCCATTCGGACAACATTGAGTTTATTTCTAAGCTGTTCATTGCATGGAACTACAGAGTGAATGGAGTAGGGGCCCATTTTTTCTCCCTTTTGAATGTCTCGATTAAGCAGGTCACTGATGTACCTTAAGTCAATAACCACAAACCTATCCTGATAAGGGTGTAGCTGAGAGTCTCTTCTGCACTGCTGCAAGCAGCCATGGCTTACTTTGCTCCAAAAATGCCTTGGAAACAAGCCCAGGTTGTTCCTCTGCTGAGACAGAAATATGTCTTGCTTTGTTCAAGGGAACAATAAATAATACAAAGGGGTGGATGAGAATAAACACCTCAAATTGAACTGAATATAAAGCAAAGTGAGATGGTGGAGATCACTTTTAAACGCTGCCAAGGTTCAAGAAAATGAAGTCCATTTGAAGGGAGATTTTTCCTCTCAGTTACGCTGCTCTAGATCAAAAGCCAGTGTAAGAGATTGCTGTGTATATGACAGATGTAATTGGAAACAATATGCAGCCTAAGTATTTCCAATCCTGAATGTTAACAGGGCACAAAAATGATCTAAAAAAAAAAAATCATCAGGTCTGTCTAAAAGCAGCCCTTCTGTTTAAAAAGATCCATACATTTGGATTCTTGTTCACCTCACTTCTGAGAATTTAGGAAGTAATCACATTTTCATTACTTTCTCCACCAGTACAGAAAAGCAAGCATATAAATATATATGTTTGTGTGTATATATGTTCAGAAAAGTAGCATTAAAATCACCTGACTCCAGGAGCTGAAGTGCAAGGAAAATACCGATGTTGCAGGGCTTACAAAAAGAAGCGCAAGATTTCAGCACAGCAGTTCATTTGTTCTGAGCAGGCTTTCAGTTACACAGCAGGAGTCCTGCATGAGTAGGTAAGTTTTGCAGTACTTCTTCAATGCTCATGCAGCTGGTTTTTAGTACAGGATAAAACAAAAACTGACAGTGGTGCCTTAAGCAGATCCAGTTTTAATTTATTACACTTACTCTCCACCTCAGTAGCAATACTTGTTGTTACACCACAAGAACAGAAGCAGACCTAACATCCAGAAAAGGTGGGGAAAAGATAAAAAACGTGAGTAAAATTTCTTTGTGGAACGTGGCACATGAGATTCACATGATGTGGCAAGACATTTACTTCCCTGTTTTTCATGAGAAAATTTTATTCAACTACCTGGAATACTGAAGACTATGATAAAAGCTGATGCTGACTGGGAAAGAAAAGCACCTAGAACAAACAGCTGCCATTTGAAGGTTTAAAAACTCCTTTTTGCACCTCTCCCTGACATCCCCCAAGGAAGCATTTTGCCCTTTCTGCTCCTTGCATGCTTCCAAACCTGCTTAAGTAAGGAGTCTTTCTCTTTTGTCTCTCTAAAACAACAAGCTGATGAGCCATCAGATGGAAGAGCAACAGCTACTTGGTGGATTTATGAAGCACACTTAAGAATTACATGGTGCCTAGGAAAAAAATAAAAAGGAAAAATTATACAGGTATTTGCACTGGAGCTTAACAGCCTCCTCAGGGTCCCTTGAGAATAAATCCAGATATTGGTCTACCACCAAGGTAGTAAAAGGAAAGAAGCTGAGAGCAGGGAGAATGCTCAGTTTTGTAAAACATAAAAGATTAGGATGAATTTTAATTCCAAATATAGAATGCCTGTACTATTACAGAAAAAAAGACTAGAGTATTTATAAATGCAGCAATATACTTCCTAAGTGCAAATTGAATAGGTATATTTAGCTTTCTGCAGGGATTCATGAAATTAGGTTCAAAAAAGAAGAAAACTGTCATGTGAGCGCTGTTATTTTGTCTAATAAATGAACAGTGAAACAAGCACATTTCTACAATAGAAAGTACATCTCCTACAGCATACTGATGAACAGACACTCAGCTATCCTGGGGGAAAAAGAAAACCAAAAACTTTTCCTCCTTTGTTCTATGATTTCTCTTCTTTGCTAGAAGTGCCAGCAACTGCATCTGTCCCCCAAGGTGAGAAGGCAAGAAGAACACTTCTGCTCCCTCTGAATGCTGTCTCCATTGTGATTGTTTCTGCAAGGGCTGTGGAGCCCACTAACACTGCTTTGGTCACTGGGAGACAATGCATGCATTGAGGTTTGCGAGTCAGAACTAATTTTGAACACTGCTTTCACCCCGAGTCAACAGCCCTGCTTTGTCTCCACCTCTCCTGATCAGCTCTGGAGGCATGTTTCTATCTGAACTGCAGAGCAAGCTCGCTACCAGATTTGTGGGGTTGCACCAGCATAGCTGACAGTTGAATTTGCCAGGTGAACACTGGCTAGGTCGGCGGAAACTGAAAAGACATGAAAAGCAGAGTGGTACCTTTCCTCATCTCTGTGTTAAATCATGTTGGTGCTGCAGAAGTGAGGCTGGTCAACAAGGCCTACAGAAAAGTCCAATGCAAAACCAGCTTCATTAGGGTAAAGCTTCTAACCAGCTGTTGACTGCTGAAGGGAAAAACCTGAAGACAACACTGGAGTTTTCTCAAAAAACACTAAGAAGTCCTGGGAATTGAAAGGTCAGATTACAGTAAACCCAAAACAACAACAAAACAAGGAACAAAAACCCAAACCAGAATACAACAACACAGCTACTTGCATAGAAATATCTATTTAAAGTCACTGAAGCAACCTCAATCTTGTCCTCTCCTGTGTGTGATATTTACCTCTTTGCAGCGTCTGTGTCTTGTGCAGACGAGACACATTTTGACAGAAGTGTTTTCACCAAATCCTAAAGCAGTTCACAAGCTGTAACGACAGGAAACTTAAGCTCCCCCCCTTGGATTAGTTTACCCAAGGAGGTAAGAAATTCTAGTGCACACAGCAATGCAAGTGCACAGAAACAGATTAACAAATGTTAAGACCAAAAGACTATAATAAGCATGAAGTCTGACCTCCTGCATAACATAGCATGGAGAATTTAATGTGTAATCTTGGCTTCAAGCTCTGCTTGAGCAGAAACTGAACTTTCTGAAAGATGCTCGCTTTTGATACAAATGTTTCAAATGACAGAAGCTCTACCATAGCCCCAGCTCTGCCCTCTGACTGTTTTGTGACGTATGTGCTTATAAATGGGAATCTAATTTGCAATGAAACACCTCATCTCCTTCAGTGCTGTGCTCCCTTCTTCGCAGACTGTAGTAGTACTTCATGCTTTGTTCTGTCCGTAAGAAATATTTTGCCCAGACTCATCAGCTGAATACATTTTCTATCTTCATCTAAATGCTTAAAACGGATGTTTTTCTTCACAGGTTTTCTTTTCAGACTATCTCCAAATCATTTTGACTTCCCTGATTCCCTTAGGTTTCCTAGATGAGATTCTAGTTGGAGGTAAAAAAACCATCAGCACCAACAAAAAACTCCCTAGGCCTGCTCAAATTGAACAAGTGACCTTTGTAGCCTTTAAGCAATCTGAAAAAAATCATACCCCTCCCTTAAGTCCAAGGTTGTAACCTTATGCTTTTACTGTGAGTCTCTTACTGCTTGATGCTTTTAATTAAAGCCTCAACTCCCGGAATCAAAGGACAACAAAAATCTCAGCCTCCGGGAGAGTTCTAGCCCTCACGGTAAGCCATAAAACTTGAACATATGACCCAAACACCACAAAAATACAGCCTCAGACCTAAAATTGTTTCATGATTTTAGACAGCTAAATCGCATATTTGAATGCACAGGACTAGAAGCAATCCATTACTAACTGGAAGAGCGTAAATTTCCAGCTGGAGGCTTACCATCATTTCCTGGAATACAGTGGCAGGAGCTTCCCAGCAAACCCTGCAACTCAGCCCTCAGCAGCCAAGTTCTGAAACAGAAATTCTTGTCTTCACCTGCTAGAAGAGAAGAAACATTAAAGGAGAAGCTAATCTCTGGTTTTATGTGGAATGCATTTCAATAGACCAGCCTAAGTCCTCTCTGGTTCCAACAATCTCACTGTCTAAAAGCAAGAATTTTCTCAAGGAGAAGAAAGCCCAACAAAGAAAACTCTGTAGACAACATGAACTTAAAATGAAATGTCTAGCTTTATCTTCCTGAGAGTCACCACCTATAGAAGATGTAAGCTATTCTCAAATAACAAAGCAACTGAACAGCTCCTCTGAAAGGGCCTCCTAGTCCAGAAACAAGGTAGGCACATTTGAAACCAATCAGGTATTCCTGGGTATATTTTTCCCAGTTCAGGACTATCAGCTGCAGCTCAGAGCTGAGCCTGTTGAAGCAGCCAAGGCACTATGGTCACTAAGAAAAGGATTTTGACTGAAAGTGTTATCAGGTAAACAGATAGCTCTTACACCGGGTCCGTGGCAGAGCTTGGAACAAGCTTCAGCTAAGTTGCCAACTAATGCCTTGTTATCCTCAGCAAAGGGAGATACAAGCCAATTCACTGGGGATTTTCCATTCAAATGCTGCCTGAAACCATTTACACAGCAACAAATAATTGAAAGCAGCCAAACAAACCTTTCCTCCATCTCTCTACTTCACTTACACAAAGCAAATTCTTATTCCTAGTAGAAGCACAAAGCCCTGCGAGGCATGAGGGGACTGAGAGACAACTGCTGAGCAGCTGGGCAAGTAAGAGTTTTCACTACTTACCAATTTCATGTAAGCTCACCATAACAACACTATTAGGTTTATATTATGTATCAGTAAAAACACTAATTACAGAAGCCCAGACTTGAAATGGTTTCTCAGAACAACATGCCTATAGCTAGCACGTGGAACGAGTGTGCTTTACAGGGATACACGTTCCTACTAAAACAGAAACGAACATGAACAGTTGTTATCATTTAGAAAAGACAAAAGCTGCCAAAGCCAAGGCAATGCCACCAGTGCTCAGAAGAGAGGCCTTTATTGTTTGCTACTAATTGCAAGGAAAAAGAATTCACAGACATTTCAAAGCAGCTGCTGTCTTGTCCTTAAAAACAACTTCCACTTTGAAAGGAGGATTTTCATGTTAACAGCCTTCCAAAGCTTCTACGGCTTGCTACTATCCAAGGCCATTCAAATGTGTTATTTCTGCATTGATTATGTTATGAGGTTCAGCAAAAAGGTCTAAAAAGCCAAGAGAAAAGTCTGTTGAGCTTGTAACTAGAGAAATTACTATTTAAGTCTCAACAATTTCTGGCAAATTAAGGATTACTTCCCCCACCCCACCACACACTGGCTTTGTTAATTTTACTGGTTAAAATCTATATGGACTCAATAGCTCACAAGACTGCAACTTGGTCATTTGAAGCTACAGGTTCCGGCTGCTGTATATCATTGGTGGGCTGAAGCTGATTTACATTATCTGAGAATCTGGCCTGCTGTGGTTAAATACTCCCCATCTGGTTTAATCAGTTCTCCTTCTGGAAAGCCCGAGGGATCATCATTTCAAGCTGTATTTGTCTCCAAGTCCTTTTCAGTGTTGATATTGCACATACAGCCAAGAATCCCTTACCCACTGTTAGGCTGGGTGCTGTCTCAGTGATGGGTGAACTTGCTAAACAAGGTTCAGGGTGCCCACTTGTTTTGCAACATCCTGCAGTATTTTGTATTTCAGACGTTTCTCCAGCTAATGTCTTTCTTTTGAGGTGTTGATCCTGCTTTTATCAGTCAGGAAAACTGGCAGCCATTACTGTGTGCCTGGCTGTTAGGAGCTGGCATCGCTGTATTTGTACCATTAGATGAGAAAAACAACAGAAGCATCTAAGTGCTTTTGTGGAAAGATTTCACTTGAATACGTTTTTCATTTTCTCTTGTGGGGCATAGAGTCTGTTTTATTGTCTCTAGATCTCAAATTAATATTTGGCCATAAGTTTAAACATCAAAAGAAGCTTTGCTTGGGCAAGGAGTGAATAAAGCTAAGGCCTCATCTAAATCAGCTGAAGGGAAAGACAGACCCAAAGATAGATCAAGACTTGGGAGACTGTGTTCAGCTCTTTGCTCTGTCACACACTCTGTTTGGGTACCTAAATAAGCTACTGAAGGTCAAATTCAAAGTGGAATGTAGGCAACTACAGAGGGAAGGAGGCAGAACTGTAATCTGGAAAAAGGTTACACATAAGCATTTCAAGCTACTTGTTCTCAAACTTGGACAGGCATCAAAATAACAGTCATTAAAGGAGACAACTTGGGACAGCCAGGTCCAGGGGATTCAGATGTCTGTCATCTCACAGGAGAGTTGGAAATGTCTCTGTCAAGAGGGACTGAAGAGGGGGATCCTCACAGCTATGTAATAGCTGCATCATTGTGCAAAAAATATTTTGGAAATCCTGTGTAAGGAGACTATATCCATACTACTGTAGTTAGCATATCCATCAGGATGCACCAAAGTGGGTCCTGGTTTACACCCAGAATGCATTTATATTCCCCAAATACCATTCCCGGGCAGCACACTGCAGAGCTAAACTCCCTCCTACTGCTTGCCTTGCTCTCACATTATTTCTGATGCAGGGAACAGCTTCAGTGTGGGAAGAAAGAGAAAGGGAGATTAAACTTGGATCTTCCTGAATAGCAGACCACTAAAGCACTGTGAAAAGGGAGAGGTGGCCTCCTCTTCCTTTGGTATTTTAAGAGAGATGAGGGATCCCTACTAAGCAGTGGGAACACGGGATACCCATCTAGAGGGGAGCATGGCCCATGATCCAAAGCCAAAACTCTTCAGAAACCTGACTGAAGTAGCCAAGGTGTAAAGTCTAACACCTATCCTTGTTCATAGCATTTCTTAGCTGGACAGCTCAAATCAGAGACACCCAGGAGTACTGATTTAAGGCAACTTCTCTCTTAATAAGCCAGCTACTTTAGTTCCCATTTAGAGAGGATGAGCCTGTCCTATATATGTAGGCTCCTCTAAATGGAGACTAGGTGTCTGTGTTCTGAATCCCATATGGGCACCAGATGACTGCAAGCTAGGTGCTGCAGTACTGTAATTCTTTATTAGATTTGGCCTTTAGTGTTTCAGCTTTCCATCTGCAAAATCAGGATAAAAGCACTTCCCTGTTTTGCAGCTGATTTTCATATGCATTTGTAATTACTACAGGAAGATATTCAACACTGCACCACTTTCTCAGAGCAGTTACCAACATAGTTAAGCAGGAACAAAGCACAATATGGATACTTTCAATCTGAATTTATAAACTTGACACATAACTTTTGGCATAATTCTGTAAGGAATTGGTTAGAACTTAAATGACATTTCCATTTCACCTCTAGGCACATAACTACATTTCTCATAGCAATGGCTAGGTAAATGTGCAGGCAGCCTTGCACTACCAGCCACACAGCTCACAGCTTCACTGTTACTAGTGCCCAGGAGAGCCATCTTATGGGAACTTAGGTGTGATTAACCCTACTGGATACCAATTAGCTCTTCCAACCATGTGATCTATCAGAGACTATCAGTGACTTTGATTTTCTGGGAACACCACGCTGTGAACTGTGGTGGCTCAGTAGTTATTGGTCAGGTGTTCAGATGTCTCTCTGTCCATGGGGATAAAACTACATATAGTAATCTTATAATCTGTCCTAGAGTTGTCACCTCTGTTCATCCAGCTGAGCGCACACAGCGTGTGACAGATGTGGATCAGACACCTGAAATGGTTCCTGCTCTCACCTCTCCCTCATAACCTGAAGGTTACTCCTGCATAGCAGGGACAGCCACATAGGATCCTGGTCCTCTTAAGCCACCCCCATTAAACTTGGACCACAGAGCTGCTGTCTGGGCAGGAGCTCCAGTGCAGTCAGCAACTGGCTTTCATCCAAATGTTAGCCACCCAGCCAGCTTTAACCAGTCTCTAAACCATACAGCCACAAGGCTGGGTTTAAAACCACAGACATCCTCACATACATTAGTCTGGGCAGTGAAACTGTCTTGTACTGGGCAGCCACAGTTAACATGCAGTTGCCTGCAATGGATCATACATATGAGCCCTGAGGTACCTAAGCCATCTAAGCTGGTTTTGAAAATAGAACTGGTGCTCCTAGTCTTGAAGGAAATTAAAATATTGCCCTCTGAGTTTATTGAGAATCTGTGGGATCTGCGAGCCTTTCTATTGTTTCAAGTTCTCCCTTGACACATACAAGAGCAGGTGTAAAAACTAATAATACTTTAAACCACCTAGCAATTCAGTTAATGTGCTTGCAGTTCTGACTCAGCAGCAACTTTCGTGTATGTCTCAGGAAAGAGGAGCTCCTTCCTTTCCCCTTTGACTCAGAGTGCTGTGGTGGTCAGGCTGTGATTGTGGCATGACTCCCTCCCCATGCATGTCACCTTCACTGGCAGTATAATATAATGCATAAGACTCTGAGCTGCACTGGCCGAGGTTCAGGCCCCTCTTTTATTCAGCTACTGGAGCTGCAAGGATGAAAAGCCTCATGGACAGAGGGAGCACATGGCAGGAGGCTTTAATGGCTTAAACTACCTCTGTGAAATTCACCATAGCTCCTTCTGTCAGCAAGCCCTGTGTGCTGCAAATGATATTTTCATGAAAAGCTGAGCAAGCCTCATTAACATCTCCCTGAGAAAATGATAATTTTGGGTAGTCCTCCACTCAGCCAGCTTCTCCCACCAGCCCAAGCTCTGTCCATCCCACTGGATGCTTATGCCACGGGACAGTTTGTTCCCTGTGAACGCAAGGCAAATCCCACCTGGTAGAGTGATAAATCGTGGATGATTGGTAGTTGCTACAGATACATTGGTTCTGACTGAATATACAGAGATATTTTGAGGGTCTGCAATGAATTATTTAGACCCTAAGCCTGCATGTGCAAACAGCAAGACTTTATTC
>JANHGB010056433.1:0-19364 GCA_026283785.1 Coracopsis vasa
ATACAAAATGGCTGGTGGTCAGGATAGCTCTTCAGAATTCACTGTTTGCAGTGGTTAGATCTCTACTGACTATAATGACAGCTCAGAAGACCTGGCCCACTCTTAAATTTCTACAGCACCAAGGTAAGTGTGACAAAACAGCTAATGTCATATGCAGATGCCACAAGCCTGGGGAAACACCATGTAGAGACATCACAAATCCCTACTGTAAAGCTTAATACAGCTCCAGAGGGTTTTTTCATCATTCCCTCATGACATGCCCAACTGCATGCACTACAAGTTACTGAAACTTTATCACAACTACTGAGCAAGTTGGCAAAAGACTAGAACATGAACTTAGTTCAGAAGCACTGCAAGATGACAACCAAGTTTGAATACATTCTACTTTCTTATTTAGGTAACAAGTGGTTTAATGTTAATAGATATAAGCAGACCTGCAACACCAAAAATAGTTTAGTTTAAATACTTTGTCCAGTTAATGATCAACTCTATCTCTTTTCTTCTGCTAGTTTGAGGCCACTTACTGACAGGTCTATCTGTTTTTCATGAGCCTCACGGGACTAGCATGACCTTGCATCAGGCTCCTGCTAGACCGCATCCTGCTCCCTTACAGTACTTACATATCTGTGTATATTTTCCCCTGAGATTTGTTAGCAACTCTGAGTGAAATTTGGACCCTACTTGAGTCTCTCATCTCACTTGAAACAAAAGTTTCCATGTTTACTTTAACCAGAACCAATGTTCTGCAATACAAAGCACTGTGCAAGCAAATATCCAAAATCATAACTCACATATAGTAACAGAACAGTAACAGACACCATCCACATGCAGAAAGGAACTGGGAAAAATCTGCAAACCATGACTAATGTTCTGCTACACTTAAGGAATAGTATGCTCCCTGAAAGATTATACAACCTGGATATTTTACACCAATTTCATAAAGTCTGCATATTAGAATATTCATACTAAAGACTTTTATTGTTTAGGCATGATATGTTGTACTAGACATTAAGGTCTAACTGAACCCTTAAAATATTTATGTATAGATAAAAGACAAACTATTGTAGATAATTTAATGAATTCTAGAGTTTTGAAATTTTAAAGAACTTTAGAAGTGATCACACCTTTCTATGGCAAAGTGGTGCAGGAAAAAATAAACTCACAATCAAAGTTTCCTGTCATAGATGCCTTTCTGATTTTAGAAGGAGGAATCTGGCCTTATTGATTTACTTTTGGTATCAGTGTTTGGTACTTAAATGGTCATTTATGTACTTAAGGACTGACTGTTCCATTGTTTCCACATCCCTCAAAATGCTGATATTTGCATTTATTTAGAAATAATTAATTACTAAATGTTTTATTATAGATTTGTCTTAGTTATTAATATTTTTAGCTACCATTATAAAAGCAACATCAAGAATAAGATTTTGTAACCATTGGTATGTATGGTGAATTGAAAAGTAAAAGAATGTCTGCTCAGCAAAGTGATCAAAAGTCATTATTGTTGAGGATATACTGTCAACTAAATATTATAGAATTTTCCATTACTTAGGACAATATTGCTACTCTGTTTTACAGAAAAAAAGGACAAAGACTACCTCACACATTTATTAACACAAGAATGAACGAACTAAGATAAATGGGAAACTGTTATGATCTCATTTCTGAATATACTTGAGAGGTTTTTATATACATAGAAGACAGTTTTCAGCAGACAGAACTTTCCACAAAGGCATTTAGGGTAAACATAGTCTGCAGTCCTGTTAATTTTTGTAGTATGCATGCTAAAATTCTTTGCAAATAACTGACTGAAAACCATAATAACATTCCTCTCTGATTATAGGTGATCACTTGCATGGTAAAAAGAAGTTAAGAAATTTCCAGTATTTCTTTTAATCTATTGAAAATATTAATATAAACAGCATAACTGAATCAAAATAAATGAGTTAAACTAAGCTACATTTCATTTCTGAATCCCTAATATCTTGATTTCCTTTCTTCCTCTGTAACAACCTAGTGCTTTACGATAAAACAATTGCATTTAAGCAATATTAAAAATGGTTCTCTTTGAAGAATTAAATCCTAGAGACATTATGCAATTTAGCAAGATTGACTGTACTTAATGACGAAAAAAAGAAAAAAAATCCAACAACCAAAACCAGAAATCACACCAGCTAATGCCAAAAAGAACTTAAGCATATACAAACCCATTCTTTATTTTACTGCATTTTGCACATATTACAAATCCTGTGTTTCTGGAGTTCACATCAAATAGAGAATCAAATGTTCCATTCCCAGTGCTGAGGTCATTTGAAGTATAAAATATGCATGCTTTGAATCTCCTTTCTTTAGGATGAAACATTTCTTTCAAGAGGCAAGCAAGGTTTCAAAAGAAAAAAAAAATCATCTTTGACAAGAAGGAAGCTTTCTCTGTTAAGATATTCTCAAGGCAAACCTCTACTGATTGCTAATTTAGGAGGTGTAAGAATTAAACTTTGTAGTTTGAGACTGAAGAAATTAATTTATATTAGCTGTAAATTAAGAAACAAAAGATTAAAACCACATACCTTTCGGGAATGGATTTCTTTCACGTATAATGGAAGTAGAAATTCAGATATTCCTTCAAGTCGTATTCCTTTTTTAGTCACTCTCAAATTTCCCATTCCATCCTACAATCAATAATATATATAATTCACTTTAGGAAATAACCTTATCCAGAACAAGCTAAAAAGAACACAGTAGCTGGCCTAATACCTAAAACTAATGAGTACTGTCCCACTGTTTGGAGCTCCTCTGATGATCTTGGACAGCAGCTAGATAGGGGAGGATTTATAGGCAAAGCTTCATCTAGGATCGAGGTATTTAACTGTGTAGCCTGATGATGAACTGCATATATTATTCCTTAGCTGTACCTAATGCAAGGGTACAAATGTAGATTCTAAGTATTCCTTTGCTGAAGAGGTGAAGCTAGATCTAGAATTACAACTTCTAAATCACTAGTTAATTTTCTCTAAATATATATATATATATGTAACACTAGGTAAAGCAATCTTATTTTTACATAGTGAAATACTAGAAAAATATTATGTCATTGTTAGGAAAATATCATATAGGAAGAAAGAAAAAAGGGTTTTTTTATTAGTAGTTGATTATCACTACTAGGAGCATGTTGCTGGTGAAAAGAACAACTTCAAAAACGTTGAGGGCTGTTTTCAGCTGTTATTTTTTTGTTTATCTGAATAGAAATATGAAAGAGGCCATTGTAAAAGCCTGGATATAACAAGTAAACCAAATGATTCAATGTTTAATATAATATAAGCATAGAATAGTTGCATAATAAGGCTTTGGCTGTATTCTTAGAGGAAAAACAATGAAACTTGCTCAATACTTAAGAGACAGGATCATTTTGCACACTGATAGAAATTCAAGACTTTTTACCCTGGATGCTTGTTACTATAATCCTGACAGAAGATAATTCTTCACCATACAGGCAGTGGAATTCAGCTAGACCCACTTAAGTGCAAAATTACCAAATTTAACTTAATTGCTGATTAAATGTTTTGAAGCCATTGCTGACTCTAATGTAGCAGAACAGTAAGAACTTGCATTTCTGCTCTGTTGGCTGAATTGTGAAACAAATAACCTTCACTTGCTGGGCAGTTGTGAATAGCTGGATAAAAGTGTTCCCAGCTGCTACAGCTGATGCTGGAAGAGGACGCTGAATTAAACACTATTATGCTTATCTAAAGATGGTGTAGTCACTATACCATTATAGCTATTCCCTTTCTAAACCAAATGGTGCCAGTATGGCAGATATTTGACTGACACCACTGCATCCACATCTGAAGCAAAACTGTGAAAACATTAATTCTTTCTGAAAACAAACAGAATTACACTTCATACAATGTAATTCAGCTGATAAAATTTCCCAAACACAGCAAGGATATGTGATAGGTAGCTTTCTACGCTATAACAGATCTGTAAAGAACATACCATTAGAAATCATGCTTTCACATATGAGTTATAGGACTAGAAGCCTAGATGCTTCTGACTACAAAACCAGAAACTACCAGAGTCAGAAAATATACTGAACTCCTTTCCAAAGCAGAGAAATATGGAATAACAAAATGTAATGCTAAGGCTTGCTATAATATAGAATATCCTCGTTAAAGTAACAGCACCAAGAGAAATTCACAGACTCTGTAACAGTTCATATGTTTACCGAAACGTGTAACTGATTAAATAAAGCCAAGAACTGCCTTTTTGTTGGAAGTGCTGTTTGTATTCAAACTATATATCATAGTTTTAACTTTGTCCAGAAACTAAACCCCATGTAGCTGCTCACTCATACACACACCCCCTCCAGTGGGATGGAGAGAAAATCAGAAGAGTAAAAGTGAGAAAACTTGTGGGTTAAGACAGTTTAATAGGGAAAGCAAAAGCTGCGCGCTAGCAGAGCAAAGAATTCCTTCATCACTTCCCAATAACAGGCAATGTTCAGCCATCTCCAGGACAGCAGGGCTTCATTACATGTTACTTGAAAAGACAAAAGGCCATCACTCTGAACATCCCCTCTTCCTCCTTCTTCCCCCAGCCTTATATGCTGAGCATGATGCCATATGATATGGGGTATCCCTTTGGTCAGTTGGGGTCAGCTGTCCTGGCTGTGTCCCCCTCCAGTTTCTTGTGTACCTCCAGCCTACTTGCTGTGTGGTGGTGTGAGGGGCAGAAAAGGCCTTGACTCTGTGTAAGCACTGCTCAGAAGTAACTAAAACATCCCTGTGTTATCAACACTGTTTCCAGCACAAATCCAAACCACAGCCCCATACCAGCTAACATGAAGAAAATTAACTCTACCCAAGCCAAAACCAGCACACTATGATAGCTGAATTATCAAATGCTTTTTAAAGAAGTAATATTATAAAATGTTTTTCTTAAATCAAGATATGAGATGTCTATAAAAATTATTTCATATATAAAACCTCAAGCATTTGTAGGCTTTCTAACAAAGTGCAATAAAAGACAGTGCTGCCTATTTTTGAAAAGGAAGTAAGACTTTGCTTCTGAATGTGTAATCTGCATTATTATCCATTAATTCTCAATTTCAACAATCCTGTTTTTCTAGATATGCTATAGTAATAACATATGAAATCATAATAGGAAAGAATCACCTGAGAAAAAACAATCACCATGCTCTATTTTTCTCAGCAAATAAATACTCAACAAGAAATAAGTACCTATTTATTGATCTTAAAGGTCTTTTCCAACCCAGTCAATTCTATGATTCTATGATTCTATGATTTGGATATAAACACATTTTCTAACCGAAAAGGCAAATTCAATATGTTGTTTTATCTGCTTCTATGGAACATTTGTAACTGTCAGGCACAAAATAATACTTACAATAAAACTGGGTTTGGGGGGAAAGGGTGAAAAAATACAAAATCAAAATTCCATAAAACTGGAAATGCTGAAATTAAGTTTGCTTAGGAAAATTCTATCTGTTCCACCTTGCATGTATTAGAACAATAAAGTCTATAGTTATACATACTGTCTACCATTGAATCCCAGCTAATTCCACACAAGGCTGGCTACTCACTATTTTGCTCTGCCTCATTATTTTCTTTGCATCTATTGCACTCTGTTAAAACTGTGCTTTGAAGACAGTACTGTCAGTTTCCCTCTTGGCTTCTCTTCTCATAAGTGTTTATTGCTGAAGTCACAGAGTTCTTCACAACTATTAATTAATTTTCAAAATATTTGCAGTGGCTTTATATCAAGTGATACTGTTCTTATGCTACTGAAGGGGAATTGAAGCACAGAAATTAATTTGTTCACTAATGTTTGGTACTTATTGTATTTTCTCTGCTTATTTTTAGCTGTGGCAAGTTAATTTGTATAGCAAGTCGAAACTGCCAGAGTCTCAGAAACAAATTAATGATAGAGCCTACTGCATCTGTTAGGGCTTCCCCTTTCCTGAGTGACATTTCTAAGCTCTCATTCTTTAATTCTTCAGCAATGAGCTACTCACCTACCAGAGCCCAAGATTTTGAATACAGACAGACACTGGACAGACAGGAGCACTCTAGTTTCTGTAAAATTATTCAGTACAAGAAGACAGACTACATTCTGGAGTGTATGCCACAACTAAGATATAGAACTGAAATAGGGTGCCTGTGACCTTAATTGCTTGATAAATATAATAATCTTCCAGAAAGTATCTTCCTGAAGTGTGCAATGACTAAGACAG
Organism: Coracopsis vasa; assembly: GCA_026283785.1. Lineage (NCBI taxonomy): Eukaryota > Metazoa > Chordata > Aves > Psittaciformes > Psittacidae > Coracopsis > Coracopsis vasa. Next base: position 6,251 of record JANHGB010056433.1, read on the forward strand.
AATAGTAAAATAAACAGTCACACACACACTACGACACACTTAATGACGCTCTCCCCCTTCATAGGATCACTGCCCAGTACGTTTTCTTCATCAGTAATTCCTCACCCAGTTTAAAGAGGAGTTGGAATATGAAAAGTTTTTCATTGAGTTAGAACTATGCTGTTATAGAGAAAAATTTAAGGCTTTCCAGAAGTAACAGAACTGGATTAAAAGTTATTAGGATTGAAAAGAGTAATCAGAAGAAGGTCCAGTCTCCTGGTTTACTTAATGCACTTATGACAATGAAGATCAGTTTAACTGTGGAATTCCCTCCGAAAGATGAAAATTAATATAGAGGAGTTTAAAAGAGAACCACAAAAGAATTCTGTCTTAACACATACTTGCATCTTCCTCTAGATATGATTTTGATATAATGTTATTAATATAATTAATTTTAGGCATTCCTTTTGCTAATCTTCAGAATAAACTGCCTAACTACTTCAGGCTTTCCATGCAATGGATACTCAGTTTATCATTTTGGTGTGAACTTACTTTATTCTAGTGCAAAAATAGACTTGAAAGAACTATTCCATACTTTCTTAAAATAATTAAATGCTAATTTCACATACTGAGACTGGGATGAAGTTAGCTTTCTTCAAAGCAGCTTGTATGGTGCTGTGCTTTGGATTTTTGCTGAAACACTGTTCACAACACAATGATGCTTTGGTTATTGCTGAACTGTGCTTGCACAGCATCACGCACTTCTCTTTTTCAGTCCCCCTGTGCCCTCCAATAAGTAGAGGGAAGATGGGCAAGGATTTTGGAGCACACAGCCAAGACAACTGACCCAAATTGGCTAAAGGAATATTTCATACATCTAACATTAGGCTCAGCAATAAAAAGTGGTGGTAGAGAAAGAAGTGGGGGTAGAAGGAGGATTATCTTTCAAGGGGCCACTGCTTGGAGAATGACTGGGCATCAGTCTGTGGTAGGTGGTGTATGATTTTCTTTGCATCACAAAATTTTTGCTTAGGATCATATAACTGAATTTACATCCACAAGCACAGGGAGAAGTAAACTGAAGTGATGCTTAATCTGAAGTGACTAAAACATGGATGAGTAAAATTTTTTATTTCAGTATTGTATTGCATTCTTCCTGTTTTCCTTAATAAAATACACCAAATATCTGTTTCAGTACTTTACAACAAGAACAACAAAGTAGTTGGTGGGCCAAGAAATACATTATTATCAATAATAATCAACTTTTTCAGAAGTTCTGCAGTTATATGGGGTATTCTGCTTGTTTTTTTGAGTATATATTTAAACCCACATTCTGTCTCCAAAAGCTCACAGTCTGAAGAAAGAAGCACTGCACAAAATCTGGAGAAGGGAAAAAATAAAACAATAAAAATGATTTTTAAAAAGTAGTGTTTAAAGAAAGTGCCTAAACACAATGTCCTATAAATTAATAAGCATTCACTGCGTGTTGCCTTGTGGGCATAACAGGTGAGCCTAAACATGCAAAGGATTATGGATGATGCGGTTGTAGCGCTATGAAAGACCACAGATGAAACACCTGTAGTGTACAAACATGCTACGCAAAAGGAAAGAAAGGTGGTTGAAGCAATGAAGCAGTGGCGAATTATACTGAAGATGGAAAAATACTGAATTTTAATATGAATGCACAAAAAAGCAGACTATATAGAGGAACAGCGATGGGACGATTAAGAAGATGAAAGATATTAGCAGCTACACTGTTGATAAAATGCAAAAGATACACAAAAGGTTGGGAGGAAGATTACAAGGGAAATTATTTGTATTGTGTTCACACTCACAAAAAGCTGGATTTCATAAGCATAGTTGGAACATAATTCCAGCTGGAGAAAAATTGTACTTGCACATAGTTCTGGATGTACAATTGAAAGAAAAACTGTAGACAGCTACAGTTCTGTGTAAACAAAAAGGGTAGTAGTGGTATCGGAAATGAAAACAGAGTGTATTTGCCTGAATTAACAAGACAGATAACTGCACTTCAGTAGCCAAAATTAAAGGTAAAAATGATAGGAATATACCCAGAAAAACACATCGGAATGGCAAAAAGCTGGATTGATGGAAACATCTGCCTTCACCCATCCGCTGAAAATAACAGCTGACTGTGTGTGGATATCAGGGAAAAAAGGTGGAAGAAGCTACTACAATACAGTGCAGCAACGTTTAAAGGGATATAAACTAAGGTAAAAAATAATATATTGAATATATTCTGTCCTTTAGAGTGATTTTTGAATGTGTGGAGCATGGTCTGGCTTCTTCAATTATAAAAGTAATCTTGAAATACATGTATGAACAGAAAATACAGACCTACCCAGACCAGACAATAAGAAAAAATGCATTTTTCATGCTTAAATGTTTGATTTTATTGGCTGGTCTAGGTACTTATGTTATTTTTCATTCAGACATGGATGTATCCTTTATTGTCAAGTGAAAAAGGCAGAATACTATGTAGTCTCATAGACTAATCTAGATTAAGGTACAATCTTCCTAGAACTCTTATATTTCATATTACTGGATTTTTACAATAATGTATAAATTGCATGTTCTTAAAGCGCACATAATTAATAAATTATGAAAACCACAGAACCTAACTATGCAATTCTTCTACCCCTAGATATCCAACACTCTGGAATTTAAACAATAAATACAAGATTTTCAGACCCACTGAATGTGCGCAGTTCTAACAGAAACTATGCGGTGAGAGGATATGTAATCTAAACCAAACATTATAGAAGTGAACAATGTTATACCTAACATATCTTAAACTTTTGGAAATGAAACTAATTCTTTTGTTATTTGGATGCATGTTCTCTGCTTTACCATTTTAGTCAATGTTCTTTTTACATTAAAATTCTGTGATTCTGTTAATGTGTGGTCAGATCAACAAAAAATAATTTCTATCCAATACAGCCTTTTACAATCAATATTTAATGCGTCAGAAAATGTGGAACACTCCTTACAACTCCATAGCTCATGCAGCTGGAATGGAAGTACCAAACAGAGTCAGGCAATGGTAAATGCTCTTCTCTGTAAATGCTGGCAAAATTATTAAGACCTAGTGAAGTGTTTCAGGCCTATGCAGAGTCAGTTATAGGACACCAGGAACTAGATAAAGAGAGGAAACAGAAAACACAGAGAAATGAGGTAAAAAGGTCTGTCCCTCATCTGAATGTAAACACCAAGAAGTTATAAATCCAGAAGTATTATTCCTTCAGTCATCATCTTTCCTCTCTTTCTTTCTATATATGAAGATAAATTGTTTACAGAAGGTTACAAGTAATTTTGTCAATAGACTTCAGGTTTGGAAAACAAATTTGAAATGCATCTATTTCATTATGAGCTGAATATTTCACCATTTGGCTATAGCACAGACTTCATTGAGTGATGAAGGAAAAAAAAGTAAAAAAGTAAAAGCAACTGAAGCGGGACCCAAGAGCAAGGTGGAAGAATCCCCCACCATCAACTCCAGCTGCTGTTGGCAAAGAAGGATAACGTCTCATGTTACCATTTACAGGCAGGGCAAATTTAACACCAGAGAAAGGTCTGGACAGCAGAAGTTTGTGTATATTGCTTTTAATTTTGTCAGTACTGGGAGAAAGTTATAATAATTGCATGTTTTGAATGATAGGTGTTAGTGTCACTGTAACTGAACTAATAGCACTGTCTTGGTAAAACTGCTGATTTTTTAATTAGACTAACAATAAATTACTGGGTGTGGACATGTTTATTTAGTCCACATAAATTGCACAGTTTATTCAATGTGCTTCTCTGTCTTTGAGGCTTGTTAGTAATTTCAACACAATATCTTGAAGATAATTTAGCCATGCTGAAAAATTAATCACACGTTATCCCTGTATCTTATTATTTAAGTGGTTGCCTGACTTCAGAAAGAACAATGAAAAACTGCAAATTGCTAGCATACTGATGCTGGAGGAAAATAAACAAATTATGATGACAAAAGCAGTCATCTTTGTTGATAAATCTGTAAGAAATATTTACCTATAAGAAACCATGAGAAATTTGTAGAGTCTCACTGTTTGTTGTGTATACGTAAGACTTAATTAAGGTGTTAGAGCAGCAGCTTTGCTGTTTCTCTAGGAATCTCTACAATTTTTAGGACATATCCCTCTCATGTATTCCAGCACTTACACTGAATTAATGCTAAATTACCTAGATTTTTAGAAGTTTAAAGATCATTTTGGTGGAAATGCCTTGCAAGTCATTCAATCACATACACAACATAAGTTATGTTGATGCAGTTACATTTGGTGTTTCTTGTGTTTGCAACTTGTCCTGTCAATGAGCCTGACACAATCGAAATTTCAACTCTTGTGCCACTAAACTCTATATGCTTGTGCCAATTTCTGCTTAAAAATACTTCAAGAAACTAACTAATCAGAAGGTGAGAATAATCATGTAATATACCTAAAACTTATCCAATGAGGCAGTTCCTCAAAATCCCTATATTCTAGTTTATAAGTAAAAACCAGGTTATTACAGAAGATAAGATTTTTACTGTTTCAATTTTATTCTCTGGGAAAAAAAAAAAAAAGCTGTGATAAAATATTCACCCATCTCTAGTACATATTTAACTCAAGTTTCATCTCACATTTCTACTATGCTTTCCAAGCAATTCAGGACTGGGCATTACAAGGCTGGAAAAATTGGGGCAGCAAAGAAAGGAAGCACTAAACAAGCATTATTAATCTTTCCAGCAGCATTTATTTCTATTCAAAAATGATAAAGCATGTCTTGAATTGCTTGAATTCAAGTTAAGAGGTTCTACTATTGGCTTGCACTGCAGCAGAATCAGCTATACCTTTACTGCTCCTGACATAATGATTTGAGTTTCTCTTGTTCTATTCCCTAAAGGCAGATTCTGTATCTTCTTTAGACAACCTACTATATTGCCTAAATTATCTTTATAGTTCAAAGTACTTCCTTCATACATACCCTGAACCTCCAGTGCTATAATGCAATTGCTTCTGTTTCTTCTTTAGATACATTATTGCTCAGACTAAATAATCACAGTTCATTGTCTTTCCTTGGATATAATTTTCCATTTTAATGCTTCCTTTTGCTCCTAATCTGCCTTTATTTCATCCACATTGCTCTGAGAAGAATTTAAAAAAAAATAAACAGAACAAATAAACAACAGCTTATGAACACCACAGCTATGCAGAGAAAAAATAACTGACTTGTTTATTCCAGCATATCTGGGTTTTTTGCAATATTTTTTCTGTTACTGATATATGATACGCTTAGAATCAGATAATTGTTATCATAAAAAGTTAATTTAAAGATCGGATTCCACAAATTGGCGGAAAAATAACTTTCTTTATGTACTCATTAGACCACTTACCCTGTATTTGATAGAGCCAACTTTTTTTTCCTCCTTAGCCTGAGACAAGTAGAATCTGTTGATGACTGTTAAAATTACATTACTCTAATGATTGCTCTCTTCTCAGTAACAGTCCAGTTTGTATAAATAATTAAAATCATTAGAAAAAGAAAAAAAAGTCATTTACCATCAGTACCCTTAACACCAAGATTCCTCGTCTCAAGCGACCTGTTAATATTACCAGAAAATCCATGCTGCTCCATCAGAAAGACCAAAGACCATTTTAAGATAAACCTTGCAAGTTAGGACTCTTGTCTTCAGATTTGAGCTCTAGATTTAAAATATCCCCTGATTTAGATTGCAAAATCTAAAGAAATAGGATTCTGGTATAGCAGGTGACTAAGAATAACTAGGGAAGCCATCTAAAAGAGTTTGAAGGTACAATTTATCAATTTCAGGAGGATTCATTCATTTCAGGGTTGCTTATGATAACAACTAGGCAAAATGACTCAAAAGGTGCTTTCATACCCTGTGTTTTCTTAATATTTTACACTTGTGTAAAAAGGCACATGTATCTTCCTAAATATTTTCTTATAATAATATGACTGTATTTGTTACAGAGGAAGACTTAACTTACAATAACCTCGTGAGCCATTACATTGAGGTACTGAAGTACCTACAGTCAAAAACAGCCTTCAGTAACTCCCTGGAATGGCACTTCTATTCAGCAAAACATCCTTTTCTTATAACAAAACAAATATCATTAAGTAGGAGCTATTAACACTGCTTCCTTCATCACACTGTAGCAAAAAGCATTAAAGAAATCAATTTTCAAGACAGTCTAAGGAACCCATTACTGTCAAAATCGAAAGCGATTATTTTAATGTGAGGAAAGGGGCTATCAAAACCCAGTAGCTGCAGAATTTTACTTTTCAGGAGGTATGACTATCTAACAGTGTTTAGAGTATCTATGTTTGTACACGTTACTTAGTATTCCAGTATAAACACTGCATGTTTTTCAGAACAGCTACCACACATCTTTCAATAAGCAACACCTCACTCTATTGATACACTTAAAAAATTAAATGGACTAAGAATGAAGTAGCTTGCTGCAGAGATCCATCTCTTGCTATCAGGGCAAAGGAAATGAAAGTATAAGAAATGTCACAAAGTTGCTTGAAAATAACTCTTCTTTTATCTAACAGCCTGCTTAATAGAACACTCATCTCCTAACTGATAGCTTCAAGTTCCTTCTGTGCAGTCCAAAGGGATTTAAAATCATAACTTTCACTTTTTTGCAGAGTGTTAAGCCCCACAATGATCAGGGGAACTACCTAATCTCCTTGCAGAGCTCAGCATGACAAGACTTTGAGAACTTATCAGTTATGTTGGCAAATGGAAGAAGTCTTGTAAAGAGGATAATTTCAAGAGAAATCTCAAAAACAAATTTATTGCATAATTTTGAGAGATTATGGTGTGTTATCACATATCACAAACTTCCTATGGTATGGCTAAACTTCTGACCATTGAAGGACAATGAAAGCTATGCCTTTGTGAGTCAACAGTTCAGTATCTCACTGACTTCTGTAACAGGGCAATTTAAGACTGATTGGAAAAAGAAGTTTTAGAAAGCATGGTTTAGTATCACAGTTCAGCCCGTTAAAAGCACAGTGTCAGTATCCTCTCTGTCATCAAATCTGTTTCAGACTACAGTTCTGAGGGTGCAGCCTGGATGCAGAGTGGCTACCTGGAGTTGTATCCACACAGGAACCCAGGAGGGGAATTTTTCAGTCCAGGCTCTGTGCTCAAGCCAGGGAACACAGACTTCCACACTTTTAAATGCAGGAAACAGGAATGAAAGAATCCCTGCAAATATTCCCTAGGAAACTGGTAAAACAGCCATAAGCAAAGTGAGGAAGCTCAATGCCCTTATGATCCAAAAGGATAACAATACTATGCTAAGCATGAGAACCTCCAGGGAAAAAGTAGTTAACCAGCTGGAAAGGAATCCAGAAGTACCAGACATGGAGGATGAACTGGACACCCTCCACAGAAGCAGCTGATTAGGGAAGCAGCTGATTAGGGAAGCAGCCGATGGTCCAGTCCCCAATAGCAACTAAAGAACGCATACCAGTGCTAGCAAAAAAGAAGCTATACATCCTTAACACCAAGAATTGTGAGTCTGACTAGAATCAAGACTCACCAGCTTTCTGATTATTACTTCATGCAGCTCATTTGTAATCACAGTGATAATAAACAATCTAGGGAGAGAGAGAGCTGGAAGAATTCAAATTCATATTTGTTGTGGAAGAGCGGTAAGAGAGCATGGATTAATACACTTGTTCTAAGTTTCAGATCAAAAGGGAGAAAGAACTGCTAAATTACTGAGAAAGATGGTTATAAATTTAAAAAAAAAAAAAAAAACCCTAAAAAAAATCCCCAAAAAACCCCACCAAACCACACAAAAACCACACACACACACACAAAAAAAAACCCAACAACCCAAACAAGACACAAAAAAAAAAAAACCACACTGCTACTTTGGGATTTCCCTGTCAGACCAGGAGGATCAAATAGATGATGTATTTATGAAAAGTAAACAAGAGTACAGACCTCAGTGATAACATAGGTTACTGACTTATATCTTTTGTGAATGCAGCAGGACACAGGCTGAAGAGGAAGCTCCTGAAAAGCTTTCATGAAAAGAGTAATGAGGGTAGAGGCTGCTTCACATTTTCTTCTAATTAACAAAGAAGAAACAGATAAAAATGTGAAGATTAAGTGGTAATGTAGTTGAGATTGGTCACAAAAGGACAGAATTCTTGAAAGCTAGATTAGAAGGAAAATAACTCCAACTAAAAGCAATGTATTTGAAGAAGGCAAACTTCTGTAAAAGGACTCTTAGTGAAGATTTCCTGGGAGACTTGCCTAAGGTGAAAAAGGAATTACAGTGAAATGGTAGCTTCTTAATGAACCAATTTACCCAAAGGAGAAGAAAGGCTCCTGATAGATACTGAAGTATATTGACATTTTTGGTGGGTTTTTTTTCCCCTTTTTAATTTTCTTCTTTAGTCTAAAGGTCAACATAAATCGGTTCTCTGTTTTAATTGGTGTACCAGTGATAAAGGATTAAGATCCTGCAGGGGAAGATGAATGCATTTATGAATACTTGTATAAACTAGGTATATTCAAGCCAGCTGAGTAAAATGAACTTCACCCTGAGGTACACAAAATCTGCAAGCGATAAAAATGTGGCTACAACAGTGACATAGAGCAGTAGAGTGCAGCAATCCCTCATTTCCCCACTTACTCCATGTTGGCTCAGACTGTGGGGCAGTTTTTCTGTATGTGAAGGGGATTCCTTTTGGATGAAATTAAATCAGAAGATCTGTTCAAAGTGCAGCAACAGTCTCTAAAAGGAACAGAAAGGTCTCAATCAATGTGTGATCTGCAGCACAAGCAAGTCCCACAGCAAGTACCAAGTGTACATGCACTGACAGAATGCTCTCAAAACACAGAGACTTCCTGTGTTCTTCTGCTTCTTGTGCCACTTAAAAAAGCTAAAGGTCTCAAGGTCAGTAACCAGCTCATGCAGACACCCTCAGCTCCTAGCTGAAGGAATTGATTTATATTACACCAAGATATCCTATGGTTCAACATACTTTTTTTTCCTTCACTTGCTGCATCCCATTTCAATGCTTTTCTGAATTGCTTGCACAAAGTCTATAAGAGCCTGTAAAGGATGGATGAAAGCAAACTGTAAAGGTGAAAACCAGAAAGGCAGAATTGGCATTTATCTTTCAAAAGGCAAAACAGTGGTAGTAAAGATCAACTTACCTTGAACTCTAAAAAAATACCATGAGCTATATACCAGAATAGAAAATCAAACAAATTATTTGTAGGAAGCTGGAAGATGCCCATGAGATCAATGACATGCAAAGTAATGAAAAAGCCAGTAACAGGATAAGAATAAAACAACAGACAATGCAAATAAGCATTAAATAATAATTAAAGGACCTACAAGAAAGGGCTGAACTTGATGATGATGTTCAGACTGGAGAAATTAGGGAGACACACAGTAATAACCTTTAAGTATGAAAACACTTTCTTCATGCCTACTGATAATTCAACAATAAACAGTGAACTTAAATGAGGAAACTGAGAATCAGGTGGGTATTAGCCGAACATTTTGACTCTAAGGATTGGACCACAAACATTTTGCATGCCTGTGCAATATCCATCTGTAAAGGTTTTTAAGAACTTCTGGACACACATCTCAAGAATGATGTACAGTTTAAGCCATGTTGCGGCAGAGGGTGAAACAGGTGGGTTTTGGAAAACTCTTCCCGTCACTCTGTCTACAATTCTTTTTAAATTTTCATTTGGAGACTATTACACACAGTATGTGCCTTCACAAGGTACTGAATAGGATTTTTGTCTTGTCTTTGTTGAAGAAATACTTGCACAAAATACATTTAAAGCTCTTTTAAGCCCACTTTATACACTGCAAATATCTAAGCTACACAGCTAAAGAAAAATCAAAGACATAGGAGAATACGTGTGAACTTATTATTTTTTTGCAGATTATTTCCCCGTGTTTACTTTATTTACTATATTTTGCTGAATATATTTCTAGACTAAGGAAATAAGAATGCTGCTTTCAAACAATATCTTACGGAAGTCTAAGTGCTGCATATTTTCCCAGACAGCTCTTAATTAAAAAAAAAAAAAAATAATAAAAAAAAAGATTTTAAGGGATGAAGATTGAAGTACACCTGAATTTTCAGCAATTGCCCCTTTTAGCTGTTGAAAGCAGCATGATTTGTCCTGACAATGCCCTTGAAGCCAAACAGAATCATTATATTTAACATATGATCTCAACTTTAACATTTATTGCTGATCTCGTTAATGTGCAAAATGTATGTACACTTTAGACCTAAGTAACTGTTTTGCCTTGGCTGTTTCAGAATTATGATAAAATTAGTCTTGACTAGCAATAAACCCTGGCAAAGTTTTATTGGATTGCAAGAAAACAAGTTAAGAAAACTAAGGCTAGTTAGTTACTAGCCTTAGTAACTAACATGGGGGATATGGGGGAAGAGGAAGTGAGGAGAGGAAGATTTTTGTGGCAGAAGTAGTAGAGTTATGGAACAAGCATCATTTCTTAGTGTGCAGAAAGTAAGGAAGTTCTGAGTATACCTACATAAGGTGTTCTCTAGTACAATTAAGTATGCAGTAAATTTTTCACATCAACGCTTTCATACATTATTTACTCGTACTTCTCATCACTCACAGGAGAAGGTGTGCAGGATCCTTGTTTGGATATATGATGGAATATAAAGGAAAGAATGTCCTGAAAAGTAGGCCGATAACAGGCTGAAAACAGTAAAGATGATTTGGGATATGGTAACTCTCCAGACAGTAGTGACAGGCTTTGACTGATGAATTCAGTTAAGCAGATGCAGGATAATCTATCCAGAGAACATAGATTCAGGATAAGTGTCAGTTTTAGCAGGAAAATTGGGTTGTGTAATGATAAAACCAAAAGTACAAAAATACATCTGTGAGCACAGACACTTAGATCAAAGTGAGAAAACAGGAGAGATTTAAAGGCAGAGGTTTTATGGGCAAATCACTCCTACTAGTGCAGACAGGACTTGCTATAGCATTTGCAGAAGGAAAATAGGAGAGGCATTTCTCTTTCCACCTTAAGGGACAAGTATCTCATTTCATATGCTGAGAGGTTTGGGAATGAAAAAAGAGAAGGCTGGGGTGGGCAGAGGAAGACAACAACTGACTGACTCAACTCGGCATTTCATGGAGAAAAATGTTTTGGAAATTTTATTCTTTGCATATTCTTTTTTCAATGTGAACTACCGCACATTTCCTTTGATCTGTCATCATCCTTCAACTGTGACTAGAGTCACAGTTTAGTCACGTCTATTTTTTTTTCCTAATTTTTCTTTCAATCACTGTGAAAGAAACAGCTTTTCACAAGGTCAGACTAAATGCTGTTGTAGTAATTTCTAACTATATTTTCTGTGTACAGAGGTTTCCTGAATGCAAGAAGAAAAAAGATATACTATGAAAATCAGAGGTATAGAGGGAGAAAAAAGAGGAAAAAAATGCAGTAAGGTAATCCCAATTCTCAAATATGCAATCTTCACTATCTGCAATGAAGGCATTTTGTTCTACTGATCAAAAGAAACATAAAAGTTATTTTACAGTGAAACTGACACTTCTTGAAACTCTAGATAAGGACCCTGTGTCTAACAATTCACTAAAGAAAAAATGCAAAACTGAGAGAAAAGTCATCAAGTCAGTTTTGAAGTGTCTAAAACATAGCCTTTCATACCTATTTTTCAAGGCATACCATGTTAGGTATATCTTAATTTAAAAGAAGAAGCACTAACAAGTATATTTTTTCAAGGCTGACTTAGTTCTTCTATCTTGGTTCAAAGGAAAAATACTTCCTCAGTATAATTTTCACAGACTTAACCAGAAAGAAAAGATCCTTAACAGCCCACAACCTCTACAGCTTTGACATGTTCAACAAATATGTATTTCTTGGGTTGTTTACTTTCAATTACAAGTGTCATGAAATTGCTGAATTTCATTACTAGTGGCATCCTCTACGACCATCAGTCAGACAGACTAATCTGAGATTTAATAGCCACATTTTGGTAATGCAATTTATACCGTATTTTTGTAAGGAAAAAAGATGTAGTATGAGAAAAACAAATAAAATAATATGTTAAAATATTAAAAGGAAGAGGTTCTTCACTGTTAACTCCATCATGTTAAACACATGATGGAACAGAACAAACGATAAATTATCCTCAAACACAGATCACAACCAGGAAGTTTATCTAATGTCCTATTAAGTCAACTAGAATCCTTTTTATGATTATATTTATAGTTCAGAAGCTATTTGCATGTATGTAGAGGATCAAAAATTTCAGTTCTCAGTGAAGATGAAACAATCCATCTGTTGGGACATGAAAGTTTTTGGACTGATGCATTTGCAATGCATATGAGAGTACACTTGCATAATCGGTCACCAGCAAGTTGTTGATGGAAAAAGAAAAAGGGAAGAAAGGGCAACAACAAAAACAGAGTAAATTTTAATACAGCCATTCTCTTTTGGTAGCACTACTTCCAGTTTAAGTGCATTTAGAGATAATCACACTATCCTCAAAATTAAGATTCAGTGGAAAGCAGGGGGAAGAAAAAGAAAGTTATGTAAGTTATCTGCATGCAAACACCATTCTGGTGTAATTGCATGTTACATGCTTTATACCAAAAACTCCATGTACAACTACAGGAAACAATTCACTTTTTTCCCCAAAAGTAAAAGAGAATGTAGTGTGAGTACAGAATTTTAAGATCTTTACTGCTGTCCTGTAGAGTCAGTACAGCCAATCTAATGCGCATTTCTACTTCCCTCTGCTGTCTCATTTTTCCTACTTGGTGCTTTGAAAAACACAAGCAGTTTGAATCTTCACCAATGATAAAATTTCACTCTCATGCATACTGTGACCCACTGAATACTGTAAATTCATTACCAAAGTAGCAAAAATATTTCTACAGAATGAGTCTAATCTGAACTACAAATTATGATCTTTTAACTGAGGTCCAATCTAGATTGAAAGAGATCTCTTTCTTTTTAAAGCACCCTTTTTTATTTTAACTCTAAACATTTAACTTGATTTCTAATCTAATTCTTATTTGTTTGAAATTAAT
>JANHGB010056437.1:0-27847 GCA_026283785.1 Coracopsis vasa
TGGGCAACCTGTTCCAGTGTCTCACCACCCTCACAGTAAAGAACTTCTTCCTTATATCTATCCTGAACTTCCCCTGTTTAAACCCATTACTCCTTGTCCTGTCGCTACAGTCCCTGATAAAGAGTCCCTCTCCAGCATCCGTATAGGCCCCCTTTAGATACTGGAAGGCTGCTATGAGGTGCCCATGCAGCTTCTCTTCTGCAGGCTGAACAGCCCCAACTTTCTCAGCCTGTCTTTGGGACCTTACTTTTTAAAATTTGTGTCAGTATGGTAAATACCTTCTCCTGCGAGTTGTTAAGTGGAGGAGAGTTGACCAAGTAGGTGTGCAGTTCATTACCTGTAGCTGCTTTGAAACAGCTTTCCTCTTTTATTTGTTTGGGATCAGGGACTTCTTTCAAATTTTGCAATGCCCTGATTATCCAAGTGTCTAACTGTGGTCATTCTTTCTTCAGAAGAGACTAGTCAGTCTAATTGGTCTTATTCCTTCTGATGCTAAAGTATTAGACAGCTCATTCTATTTTTTTAACACTCCAGCTATGTTAATGCTTGTGTCCTGGGTCCATCCGTCTGAAGTTTGTATTTCGGGAGGTGCCTGGGTTCTTTTATTGACAAAATATCATAGTATCTCAACTGCAGTTCTGTGCTTCTGGTGTCTAGGAAAGCCCTAAAGTCTGAAAATCTTAGAGGAGGAAATAAGGTGGAAACACTGTGTTAAAATTTAACTTCATATGATGATTTGTACTTTTTTTTTTTAAAGGTGGCTTAGGAAGTAGGAGTGAAAGTATGGCAACTACAAATCAGCTTCTCACCGTTTTTATTGCTGTTTGCAATAATAGTCTTCTAAAGTCTCCAAAGTAATTATTTTCTAATCAAGTTCTGCTGTGCATGCCTGTTAAAACTGTATTGGCAGAGAAAAGTGGTGTGTTAATTCAGTACATTTGTGAGTTTGTCTTAAGGTGCTCAAGATGTCCCCCCTTCCCTTCCTTTAAAATGGGATTCCGTTGCAGCCCTGACAAGTGATTTCAGTACAAGGAAGGAAAGACTAAGTATGTAATTTTGGGGGTATTCTGGCTTAGTAAATCTCAAACAATGCATTCTTCAGAACTGACAAAACAGCAGTCCTAAAGTAAAAGTTCTGCTCTGCAAGTAGCACAGGTATGTGTATACAAGTGTGGCAGCCTTTTCAGTTCAAATTCTGTTGTGTGTGCCAAATGAATTAGATTATATGAAAAAAGAATCCTGGATAAATAATAAATAAATAAATAAATCCTTACTCTTAAAGGAGAAAATAGGTGTGGTGGTTTTGTTTTATCATATTTGCTTATTTTTTTTATTTTAAGATCTCAGTATTTATCCCGTTTTCCCTTTCAGTGACTGAGGAGAGAGCTGCTGGCATGGAATTGAGCTGGGTTTGTCCGTGGGAGCTGTGAGTAAGGTATGTATTGTGTTCTCTTTGCTGTCTTTAGTCTACACCTTTTCTTATGTGCTGAATTGAAAATTGCTTGTGGTCATTAAACATGAGGGGTAGTAGTGTGTTAGAGATGAAATAGTTTGAATTTGTACTAGCATGAGATGTGACAGCTGTCCAGCAAAGACTTTATAGTGTAAGAGTATAAATGACACACTTGTCCACTTTTCACTGCTGCCTAGCAATGTCAGACTTGTCACAAGCTAGCTGGTGGTTCTGTGTTATAAACTTTATTCAGTGTTACTGATCCTTGGTTCACTAGACTGATTTATTTAAGTATATAAAGGCAGGCAATTATATCTATACAGTGAAATAGCAGTGTCTGCAAAACTGTTACTGAGCTTACCATGATATGGAAGCACTCAGAGGATGATACATTCAGATGTTATCTGTAGTCCCAGGCTGAATCTTACAGTAAAGAATAGAAAATGTTTTAATCTATTCTAACAGCAGAACAAAAGTCTTGGCTTAGATGTCCTTCATGTGCTGCCTTCTAGTATTGCTTTAAAATAAAAAGTAGTGAAGGTTGAATTTAGGATCCTTTGAATTGGCAAAAAACAACACTGTTGACTCTCCCACCCCTTCACCATGTTCTTTGCCCACATTCATTAGCTTTACATGTGAGGGAGCACTTCTTGAGTACTTAATACTTCTTTTCAATAAACTGGTTAGACAAGACAGTAATATTGATATATACTTCTCTCTGAATTGCTGATAAAAAAATAAAAATCTTACCTATTCTTCAATAGTGGGGATATCCAAGGGTGGAAAGTCATCTTTTGTAGGGGAAAAAGGGAACAGAAGATGTAGTAACAGTCTCAGTTGCTGGACTTTCCACTGAAATGAATGTCATGCTTGGTAGCTGCATTAGGAGATGACAATAAATTCAGAGAAATTTGGATTCCACTTCCAGTGTCCATTGATGGGAAGGGTAGGCAAAGTCAATTCAAATTGGTTTAATTTCTTGTAGACAAATTCCGACTGTTGCATCTAAAAAATGTGACTGGGGTCAGAAAACTGTTTAAGACTTTGGTTTCACACTGTGCCTAACATAACTGAAAGCTGTCACTTTTCAGTGGGCCTTGTTCCTCTAGTTTCTGGTTTTGTTTTGTCTTTTTGTTTTGTTTTGTTTTTTTTTTGCGGGGGGAGTGGAGGATGAGATCTAATAAACCTATGGTTGCAGGGTTCAGCTTGCTAGCATAATGGGAAAACAAGTATGTTTCAAGGTGTAGCATTCCATCAGAACATCAAGCTGAATTGACTTGCTCTGTGGCTGCAGAGCCACTAGATATGAGGAAGAGGTGACAATTTCAAACTGAAGTGATACAATATGGTTATACACTCTCAGTCACAGCCCATGATCAGACTGAATCATATAAAATGTAAAACTGTTTCCTCACACACACAAAAGTAAGTTGCAAAAAAAACTTGCCGTAAACTCCTGTAAGATTCTTCAGGTCTCCTGTTTTGCCTGCTGCTTTGTGCTGACATGAATGCTTGTGCTGGGAACTGAACTGACTGAAATATGACTACTTTACGTTTGTCTTATTTTTTAATTTTCAAAATTTATTTTCTTTTATTTTAGTCTACATTGGTTCTCTGAGCTATGTTTCCTTGCCCAAGTCATCACTTTGTTATGCCCTAGCAAATCCAGTTCTTGTCCCAAAGTTCAAGTCTTCTGCATTTGGAAGCGTGTTGTTTCTTGTGAGGTCTTATTTCCATTCTCCTCTTGTCCAGTGACTTTCTCGTCCCAATCTGCCCTAAATTCACTTTCAGCATGAGTTCCTTCATACTTTCTCAGCCCCATAGTTTTCCTGACAAGAATTTCCAAGTCAAAGCTCACATCTGGCTGCAGTTCGTCAGCATTCCCTTTTCTAGTTTGCTGCAGCCTCCCTGCTTCCACTGGTTGTTGGCATCCGTTGCTACATGCCTTTTCTGCTGGCTGAATCCATTGCTTCATCTGCTTGCCCCTTTGGGGTGGGGAGGAATGCTTTGCCTCTGACTTGAAGGAAACTTAAAAAAATGCATCAGACAGCAATTGCAAGGAAGTCAGTCAGAAGTCAGTGTTCTAAACAGACTGTAGTTCATAATGTGGTTCTTTGGCACCGATGCAGGCTTAAACAGCTTGTTCCCTTTCACGGCTCCTTATTTTGCTGGCATAGCTGTTTTGTGGCCATGGTGAGCCAGTCTGGGGTGCAGATCCTCCTGGAAAGAAGTGACTTTTTTCTTGAACTATTTTTCATCTGGTCCAGTACATATTGTCTCCATAACATTTATGCTAATTTCACAGCGAGGAGGGTATGAGAGTGGGAATGTGTAGCAGACTGCTGAAGTTGGCACCACTGCTAGATGTTTAAGTGTGCTCTTTGGCATTACAGTTAAGTTGATATTCCTATTTCCTTTTCATTTTTTTTTTTTTTTTTTTAAGTGAGCTGCTGTTATAAAGGCTGGTCAAACCTCTGCATAGCTGTACACTCCTGCTTCTTCCTTTGCATCAGAGCTAGTGATTGTGCAGCCATAGGGCACAACCAGCTAGTTGACTGATCCCGTAGAAAATGGTTTCTGATCTTTTGCAGAGTTAATTATCTGCTGGTTCAGCTGACCTGAGTCACCCCTTGGGTGCACACTCATTAGATCAGACAAAAGGGAAGCAGCAGGAATGAATAGCTTGGTAGCAGAAGGCTGCATTCCTCTTTTAATTATGATGTTGAGCTATATCATGACTAAGAACTAAAATATACCAGCATGCCCATTGACACATGAAACCTAGACATCACATCTTTTTTCTGCTCTCTTTTGTTACTTGAACTTCAGCAGAAATTGTTTTTTAAGGTTCAGCATCATCTTAGAAGGATGTCTTCCTCATTCATGCTTTGAGTTTAAGTAAGAACTTCAGAAACTGGGAGAGAGTTCATTCTTTTTGAGCAAGGATTGTTTATTATAAATATCATTGTGATTCTTAAAACTATCTTTGGTATTATCGGACTTCCTTGAGCTTGAAAGCCACAAAGTTCCTCCAAATGCATATTGAATCATGAAAAGTATTTCTTAACATCTGGAATGCTAAACTACATTTCTTAGCCTGCTATTTGTGGTTTTAAGAAATTGATGTTTGATGATGATTTTTCAAGATCTCTTAAAGACTTTCTATCACTGCTGGACTGAGTGAAACAAATGCCACTGTCTTATAAAGTAAATGCTTAGGGCTTGAGAAATATGGTTCTTGATGTGTGGTTGTTAAAATCTTGTCTACAGTTGAAATTATGCAGTGGATTGCCTTGCACTAGATGTGTTCTTTGCATCTTTTACCCTCTAGTCCTAGCATCTCTCTACAGCTGTTCATGCTTTTTGCCTGATAACATTTCTTGCCATTTTCTTGTTGACCTAAGCATGTTTTTTGACTCTTGTACTGATAGATTTGCTGGAGATGGTAGAGGAGAGATTTCTGGTGATGATTCAAAGATGTTCTCTTTTACTGTAATGTTACTGGCGCATTATACATTCAGATTCATATCCTTTTGCTCATATAGAAAGTTGTGCTTATCCATGTTTTACCAGCATCTTTGTTCATGTGTTGCAATCTTTGCATATTTTGGCTTTCTAGGGCAGTGGCTTGTGGTCATGGTAAGATGGACAGTTTACACCTTCAAATTACTGTTCTGTTTCTAATCCAGAATTAATTTAGTAGCTATTTGATTGCTTTTGCCTTCCCCTCCCTTACTGTGAAAGTGAAGAAAGTTGATGACTGGTTGATTTGCAGAAAACAATTGCAAGTGGAATTCATATATTAAAATAAAATTCCTTAACTGAAGACAGTCTCTTTTTAGTGGTCTGCATAGTTTGCTTTCTTACCTTTAAGTGGTTCCTCAAGAACAAGCTATTACACTCTCAGGGTACAGTCTTTGTGATGCTTTCCCTGTATTGTATGTAAGTTATGGTCAGTGTCATCAGTTTAACTCTTAATTAACTGGAGAAGTAATTATAACAACAGTTGTGTGCCTGTGTTAAGCTAGCTGACATGAAACTGAAGTTGTTCGATTTTTGTTTTTAATGACACAACCTTGAAGTTGACATTTCTTTTAATATCTAAAGATAAAAGGACTGTCTCTCACTCTGATTGTTATAACTTCTCAAGCTAATATGATGCTTCAGCTGCAAACTTCACTTCTTTTGGGTTATTTTTTCGATTTGTGATGACCTGGGGGTTATTGTTGCCTTTGGGCATGCCATGGCATCTTCTTCCTCTCTTCTCACTCATTTCAAAGGTTCATCCACTTAAAGCTGTTTCGCCCCATGATTGCTTCTTCTTTTGGCTGGATGGTCTCAGCTGGCATAATCATCTAGCAGAAGGCTGCTCTGAAGTTTAAAATAAAAACCTCCTGTCTTCTCAAAATAGCCCAGATGTACACACATGCACTTGCTCTTAGGTGCTGGAGGTTGCTTAGCAATTCTTATATTGGTAGGAAATTGCTATTACCCTGGTAACACAGCCCCAAAATGCAAACAAGGGAAAGCTGTTTATAGAGATGTCCTCGCTTCATTTGGGAATTGTGCTCTTTATTTTTTTCTTTCATGTACCTCTCTCATCTTTACTTACTACCTCTGAATTTCTTTTGTTTCCTGTGTTTCACTCTGGTTATTGAGGTTTCATGTTAGGGAAGGTGGTTCCTTGGTTCATTTGGTTCTTTAGTTCATTTAAATACTGACTGTCATGATTTTGATGATGCCTCAAGCATGTACATATTGCCAAAATTGAGAGAAGTCTAATGCATGAAGACTTAGTGCATGTGTCCAAGTCCAATGTGAATGTTGGATTGATTGAACTGTATAACAATACCGTAAGGTGACACTGCTACCGAAAGTAGCTGTCCTGACTTCTTCTTTTATTACCTTATCTCTCTCCTTTTTCCTTATGCTAGTCCAAGTTTTTTGGGTTGCTGGGTGGCAAGCCAGATCAGAAAGTGACTAATGCAGCTTAAAACTAGTAGTCTCTGTGTGTGTGGCCAGGTCAAATTTAATACAGATCAGTTCCTTGATCTGGTTCAGCCTTTGTTGGCCTACAGGAGCCAAGGAATGAGCAGGCTGGACTGTTCCTTTTGTTGGCAATGCCAGTTCAGTGTTCTAACCAGAGGATGTGGTCTTATGATAAAGCTAAGTTGATCTAAACTTGCTCTTGCCAAGGGGGAGGGCTCAGATGCCTTTGTTGCTTCCTTGTGCCAATGTTGGTGCTTGTCCGGCCTTACGATGGAATGATTAATGAAGGTGAAATGGCAGGAAACTAATCCTAATCCCTTCTCCACCTCCCAGGTTTCTTTTTACTTTCTTTTTATGAGAAGTTTCTGTAAGTAATTTTGTCATATAGTAAATGCAAACTGGAATACTTTTTTCAGCAAGGTGTAAAGTAATCTGGTTTACTGTGGTATGATGTTGCTATGGCAAGAGGATAAACCTAAAAAGCTACCATGTAGTAGCTGCAGTGCAATTTAACCTTTGTAGCTTGCAGGTTTGATAAAGATAATCTTTTTCCAAAAATTCTCATTGACTGTGGTTCTTAATCTTCTACCTTGTGCAAAATTGACTCTGCCTTGTTTGTCTATCTGAAATTGAAATCTCTTAAATGCCTCCAGAAGTCAGAAAGGAATAAAGATAATTTATATATTTGAGTTGTATCTAATGTCTCTTTTGAGCAGCTTCATCTTCTCCCTAGTGCTGTGGTCCATGCTTGTGTTGTTGTGGCACTGTTTTAGTGCTCTATAGCAACATAATTTGAACACTCCTAGCTCCTGAGAGCTCACTGTTGCCCCTGCATTATGGTGGCACAGCTGTGTGTGTAGTTGACAGCCTAGGAGTGGGGAACTGATTTTGCTGAATACCCAGGAAAGATGGCTGTCTTTAGCTAAATTGATTCCCCAGTGAAAGACTGGGCAGTGTAGGGATAGAACTGAGCAGCTGGACAGTGGAGTTGGGGTTGCTTAAGCTGGTGTTGCTGCTGTAGAACATCTGTGAGATCACAGCCACTCTTGTCCTGGAAGCAGCTGGGCCAAAAGTAGAAAAATGCCATGATAGAAAGCTGCTGTCTGGTTAGGCAACAAACAAATTTTATTACAAATCATGAGGGCACTCACCCTGAAGCCCTTATTGAGGTTAAGGAATACTTGTTCTTAATACTGTACATTAGCTTCTGGATGAGTCACTTGAAGATTGTGTGGCACGTTTCTTTATGGGAAAGTTTCTAGTCTGTTCAGAAATGGCAGGAAAACAAACATAATAAAATTTTAATTGGGTTCTAAATATTAATGCCTGTAGCTAACTGATTGATCATTCTACAATGACATTCTATAATGACAGTTATAGAGTGGTGTAACTGTCTGGGAAGTCTAAAAACAGACTTAATGTTGGTTGCGGGAAAGGATTCCATGCCTTTCACAGGACTTCCATATAATGTAGCACGGATGATTATAAATCCTCAAAGCATCTTATAAATCCCTCTATGTCCTTATCAGACTTTTAACTGAAAACATAAAAATCAAACTCACCCTATTATAACTTTTACTGTAGTCTTGTGCACTGGATGCCTGTTTTTTAAAGTGGGGATGTGTTGCATGCTGGGATTTGGCATTACTCTGAAAAAAGTTCTCTTTCCCTCAGGCTGACGTTAGATATTTGAGTGTACTCATGGTGTAAGTCGGTTCTTTCCTCTTGTGCCACTGTTAGTGTGTAGCTGCACGGCAAACTGCACCAGGGTCCTGGTTTACCTGGAGTGTGAACCAGAAAACTAGCCTTTACACTTGAATCATTTTTATCCTGTGTCACTGCAGATTCTTGTGCTGGCCTGAAATGGGAGGGAATGTGGAGGAAGGAGAAGGCAAACTGGTGTGCAAGCACTGATTTGTTGCTCTGTTTTATGCTGTAGCTCGCTACTGTGCTTTTACAGAAAGGGTGTAGTTTCAGTGGCCTGGCTAATGTAAATATAGCTAGATTGGGGAAATAGATTCTGTTTTACAACAAGGGTGTTAAAATGGTGTTTGAAATGTGATTTTCCTAGTTTATGCAGATTACAAATTCCTGTTTAAAAGAAAATCCAGTATGTTAGAAGTTCCTAAGTACATTTGCTGTTTACCTTGTGGAAGCAGATCTTGCATATTTGAGACATGTCAAGCTTTTTCTTCCCCCTCTTGAAAGAGGAAGGAACTCTTTCTTTCTTTGGGTAGACTGAGAAAAGTAGGTTGAGTCTCCTGCCATACCAAATCCCTGCAGGATCTGTCACTTCTGGATTTGGGCCTGAGTGCACTTGTCCTTCTGCATGAGCTAAACTAACCATCATGTGGTACTAGGCAAAGTGTAATATCTGCAGTACATCTCTTCTGATAAAGTAGATAGAGGCTTTGGCTTCTCTAAGATGGTGACAGCCAGCCTCCTAACTGAGGAATTACTCTTCCTTTCAGCCCCTTTCCACAGGTCTCCCATCCTTCAGGGGCAGGGCCTGAGGCCAATTATATTGATTATCATTTAACTCCTTCCAGCCTTTGCAAGGATTATTATAGTTTACCACACTCTGTTATTCTAAGTCTGTGATTTAAGGGTGTGTATTTCCAGGCATTCTGTATCCATTATAAAGAGAAGAAGGGCAGAATCCCAATTTTTTCCCTTTGCAGGTTACCGTTAAAATTTGCTCTCAAATGGATATGACTGATGTTTGCTTTGGACAGGGAATATATTGAGGAAGGGGTAGGCACTTTCTAGCCAAACTATAGCAAATACTTCATACGACAGTAAGCTTTGGCTCAGTCTCATTTGTTTTGTTGTAACAAGCACCAGCTTCGGTTGGTGGTTTTGGTTGTTTTCTTTTTTTCCATCCATCCTTCTTTTCCTTGCTTCTCTTCAGATCATGACATAAGGTCCTGGAAATGAATGTATGACAACATGGATGAAATAGTGCGTATTCATTACCAGTAAATACTTAGTGTTGCTTGAATATACACTGAACAAATTTTTGAACAAATGTGCTACCACGTACAACTTTGTTCTGGGTATTACAGAGCAAACATGAGTAATCAGCAGAAGTATGAAACTGAAATGGAAGTGGGGAAGCTGACTTGTAGAGCTACTTTATCAGGTATTAATGTGTTGGTATTGTCACACTCAAGTTAATTCTGAGTGTTAAGTGGTGTATACATAATAAATGACTATTTTCAAAACTTGCTTCCAGTTTATGCCTTCTAATTGATTTCTAAAGGATTATCATGATGGTTTTTACTTTGCTTCTTTGCAGTTTGCTTTATTGCATCTTTTTGAAGCTGAAAGCTAGCCTCTGGAAATACCTTCTGCTTGATAAATTACTACAGTGCAGCAGTTATGTAGTGGTAGTCTTCTGAGTTTAGAGTGGTTGAAACAGCAGCATATTAAGAAGCAGGAGACTTCCATCTTCATTAATCAAGCCCAAGTATGATTTGTCCTTGTATAATGTCCGTTACTCTTTAAATGTTGACACAATAACCATTTCACCAGACTTCCAGCTGGTTTGTTTCTGTTTAAATTACTGAACGGAAAAGACTTTTAATTTTAACATAGTTGTGGCTTTTAAATACTTATTTTAAGAATTATGGAAATATGAAACATTTAAAAATTGTGTATTTCAGTAAGTTCTTTTATATAGCGCCGATTTTGGTTACTGTAGCTGAGGTTTTAAACAGGAAAGCTTTTCTTGTTTATGTGGAAAATTTTTCTTGCATTCATTTTCGCTAATAGTGAATGGGGAAGAGAGAATAGACCAAGAGAATGGTATTTTATTTTATACTTTTTTTAATTAAATGCAATTGATTTTACTTGGAAATCCTCATTTGTTGTACTCAGCTGTCCTTCCAGGTTTATTATGAAGGATTACTTTATCTGACTGGGTTTCATATTGAGAGTTGTCCTGTTAAAACACTACTGTTGGTATAAAAGGACAGTAATCAAGAGTTCAGCAAGGTTCTAGATAGGCTGACTTCACTGGAACAACTTGATCTCTGTCTTCTCATGACTGGGTTCCTCAAGTACAAAAAGTTGAGAATGTTCTACTTATCTGTAGTTTCATCAGTAGTTTCTGTGGTGATGCTGTTGGAGGTTTATGCACGTTTATAAACTGCTGACTTTAGCAAGTTTCAGTCAGTAGTTGGCTTTGAATTGATGATGATAACACAAATGCTCTGCTAAAGAACATGTCTCTCCAGAATATGGAGATGCTGTCATGAACTGTACATATGGGTTAAGACTCATGTGAGATTTATTGTTTGGTTTTTATCTGGTTTGTCGTGCAGGTTGCCATCACGAAAGCCAAAGTGGATTTCTCCGGTGTGGTGTGCCTGCCCCCTTCCGTCATTGCTGGAAATGGGCTGGACGGAGGAGGGGCTGGCGAAAATGATGATGAGCCGGTGCTGGTGTCGCTTTCGGCGGCCCCCAGCCCTCAGAGCGAAGCTGTTGCCAATGAGCTGCAGGAGCTCTCCTTGCAGCCCGAGCTGACCCTCAGCCTCCATCATGGCCGAAACCCCAACCTCCCTCCACTCAGTGAGAGGAAGAATGGTAAGTGGTACAGTGCACTCGTGTCTCATGGAGCATGTCCTCACCAAGAAAGTACTGTGTTGTTGTCATCATATGTGGTCTCATGACAGGCCTGTTTCTTATTGCTTCTTGCAATGTTCTATTTGCATGAAGAACTGCATCATAATCCAGAGTTGACAAAAATGATTTACATTGTTCAGTGGGAAAGAGTGATGTTACAGGCTGTGGTAGTTCCAGAGAGCTCCAGTGATAAGTGCTTTCGATTATTGTTTTAGGTAAACACCAGCCACAACTTCCATGTGCTTTGTGGTGACTAGAAGTTGTCCATAAAGCTGAGACAGAAAGTCAAAGAAAGTGTTAGCTCATCTTCAGACTATAACCATCTGTAGATTTTTATTTGCCCCTTTGGTCTGAACTTACCAAGGGTGAGTAACTTCCTCACTGCAAATGTCTGAAAGATTCCGTCAGATTTGTTAGAAGAAGCAGCAAGACCTAGTGTTAAAAATGAAATATCCCAGTAGGCCTTCTAATCCTAGAGTGAGAATGACCTGCCTATGTTTCTAAAGCTATGGACAGCTATGGTATGAATCCCTCTAACCATTTGGTGGGTAACAGAGGGGTGCCGAAGTGTAGGGTCATTTGGTGACCAGAATTCCTGGTTTTGGAAAGCTGTGAACTGTCTGAAGCTCCTAGTTGCCAGGCTGCCATGAAAGCCTTTGCATTTTCAGCCGCATCCTGTGACAGACTGATGAAACCATTGAATAACTGGTGGCTTCTGTTCATGACTTCCTCATGGTGATCTCCTGTCACCCACTGGGATATATGTCGTGGGCTCTTCACAGTATGAAGGTCTTGCTACAGTCTGAATTCTTGCTAGCAACTTTACCTGCAAGATACTATGGACTAAAGCATGGTTGAGTCCTGAGTGCCTTATAGTGTTGGGCATTATATGTTGCATTTGATGCATTACATAGAGTTGCATGGCACAGCATGTTGGAAATGCTGGCGAGGTTTGTAGTAGCTTTATAGCCAGAACATAATGCTTATGGTAAAATCATTTAGAATATGTGAAATGCAGGAGAGTAATTTGGATTGGAGTGATACCTCACTTGACATGACATTCTTTACCTCCAGAAATTGAGTGTACCCTTCTCTGAACAGTGTATTAGTGTTTTCCTGGTTGGAAGAATTAATTAACTTCAACCACAAATATGGTTTTTTAAGAGAATAAAAGGAGTTTCTCTGTTCATATACATTATACCATCGTTAGGTGATTACAGTCATGTTTACAGGCCTTAAAAATGGAGAAGCTATAAACTGCGAAAACAGAACAAAAAACTTCTGATCCTTAATGTTTGCAGTCCTCTAAGTGTAAGATAAGAGAGAACAGATAGAGCTAAAGGTGCTGTTGATAAATAAAAGAGAACAAATTGGAGTATTAGTCAGCATGGTAGACTGTGATCTGAACACACCTCAGCTAGTGGCAGACTTGGGCATTTTATAGTTATAAAGGCAAGGAAAGATTTCAGATTAAATTTAACCAAGGTAATTTGGAAACTCGTAGAAGGCTTGAATGCAACATGGGAAAAGCATAAGAGCATTTGTTTCCAAAACTGGACAGCTGGCCACCTGAAGGTGACATTGGGATTTTACTGGAGGCAGGGTTCTTCTTTTTTAGTGAGTAAGATGTGATTAAGGGTCCTGAATTGAGAAGCAGCAGTTTATTCTTGATGCCACAGGGAAAAGGGATACTAGGGCTGGGCATGGGTAAGAGCACCTTCTTAGGAAAATGAAACTTGTAGCCTCACTTTGAAGTGGTTACTTTGAAGAAGGACAAAGCAGTATTGTTATGATCAGAGGACAGGATACTCAGAATTAAAGTCTTTATATGATTCAGTTGTTTGGATAGGTTTAAAAATTGGTATCTTAGGGATATTTTACAGAAACAGATAGTTTTTCTTTATCAGAATAATGTTATTCTTACGGACTTAACCTTGAAGCTGTATCACTGTGGGCTGCAAATCTTCTTGACTGGAACAGGTAAAACAGAGTTGGGCTTAAAAAATATTTGGAAAGGAATACCTCTGCCCATGCCTTTTGCCAAAGAAAATTAGGATATTCACGGAAATGACTCATTAGGTGGGTCTCTTCAGAGCTGATTCTTTATCAGGGCTTGGCACAATAGTGAGAATTTTACTGCTGGAGGTGCAGCTTTTCAGACAAGGCATTAAGTCCAAAGTCCCTGATCTAGACTACTGAACAGTCCTTATCTTCAGGGGTATACAATGTCTTTTTTCCTAGGCTGCAGTATGTTGTTATGTGTTGTTTGTGTGTACATTCATTAAAGTATTGTGGGACTGAAAAGTACTGTTAAAATACGGTTATCTGCAAAGTGTTACAGCACAAAAGGAGACTTGGTTCATTGAGCTGATGAGAAACAAAGCTGGTGCATTTTGAATGTATGGGAGCTTTTCAGTTATCTTGGGATAGAGGTTGTATGGCTGTTGAAAGCTGCTGAACTTGTTAAAGCTCCTTTTAAAAATGTATATCTTTGTTGTTGTGCCTTTGGTGTATGTTAAAAAACCCTTAGAGATGATTTGCCAGTTGAGATGGCAATCTGCTTAAACATTTGATCAATCTAAAGTGGTTGTAGAGGTGTAACTTGGGTATTGAAACTGCTTCTGTGACAACTTTCCAAATTCAAGGTATGAGGAAGATTGAAGCCGAGTGGCAGTGGGAGGGAAGGAGATGGTAAATAAGAGACTTGCTGGAAGCTGCCTATCTGTGTCAAAGGGTCTCCTGTTTGCAGTTCTGGACAGGCATTGCTGACTCACAGCTCGAATAACTACTTAGGCTGAGCGCTTTTAACAGCTTAACCCTTTGTGTAACGTTTGCTTTCAGAAGACTTTATCTGTAGATGTCTGTAGAAAAACATTACATAGATTTGTACTGAGTTTGTACTTCAGACCACGATTCTGGAACGTAAACTGCTAGCAGAGTTAAAATAGAAATCTCTTTGGCATGTGAAGCATCATGGAATTCTGTATCCCATGGGAAAAGTGGGAGTGCAGGCTTGTGTGCATATGCTGCCATGTGTCCTAGGACAGTGAATTCCTTTTTCTTCTTCTTTTTTTTTCATTTATTTTTTATTTTTTTCCTCCCTCTGACCCAAATTCCTCTTCATATTCTTCTCCATTATAGGTACAACTTGTAGGTGTGTGTACGAACAAAGATAGGTACCCCTAGAGAGATGGGTTTAAAGACCTTAAACATTTTGACTGAATAGTTGTTATTAAGTTACACTAAATTAAAGTGCAATAAAAGCTGTTAAGGATATGTGTGAAGTATTGGAACATTAATAGATAGGAAACAATTCCCTGTCACTTCAGTGGAAGGAAACCGTATGTGTTAAGGTGATAGTAAAATATTTTGACACAATTATTAGGTTCTACTCAGACATCAAGCTTGATGGAGCACTTAAGGGGTAGTTATTTAATTTGGCTTTGTGCATCCCAGTGAATTTTCTATCCAAAATTTGTATCCTTTCTCTTTTATTTTAATCCATGTTCATCAAGACCTCAACTTTAACTGCGAGAGATTACCTGTGACTGACTCATTCATTGCCACACAAGGCAAAAAAAAAGTCATTGCAAAGTCATATGAAGCTCTTCAGTGTATCTTGATTTTTCTCTGTCAGTTGTACTAAGATGTCAAGATAACTTTTCCTAACCCGTAGGGCAGGGTTAGAACAAGTCCCTGATAAATGTAGTTTAAAAAAAGAGAAAAAACAAGTGAAAAAACAATACACATCCTATGCAGATTGATAATTTCTGATCAAAACTGACCTTCTGTTTAACCTTCATTTGAAGTTATGATAATTGATCTTTTAGCTTATTGACCTTCTCTCTTGACCCGTTTTCCCCAGGTGAATTCATAGTTACCTTTGTTCAGGGGTCATGAAAAATACTGTGTTAAAAGCCTAGAGCAGTCCTGGTTTCTTCTTCCTTTAGGCTTGTTTAAGATCGGGTAACATTCTTGCAAATGAATTGTTGCATTTTATGATTACAGGTTTGGGCAAAACTTGTACCAGCTTGTCAGTTGGGGTTTACTTGATCTGAGGTGTCTTCTACAAAGTACTGTATGTGCTGGGGGCAAAGAGACTAATTGGAATGTGTGGAATTTCAGTATGACTTGAAGTCATGTTACAGGCATGTGCTTTACATATCAGAAGGTACTCCTGTTACTGTAAAGACTGAGTACTGTATGAAGCATGATATTCATTGTTGCCACATAAGCTGTTGTGATTATATTGACTTACAAATTGTAGAGCTGATCTTTTGAAATGTTTCTAAGGAGCTAATGTAGTGCCTATGTTCCTATGTCCATTTACTGTTAAAAGGCAGGAATGATATTTTAAATATTTAGTAGGGCATATAATTTTATTTTAAAGAACTGTGTAGATTATTGCTTCTATAGTTCTTTATTGGGTTATACATTCCTGTCTCCCTCCCTTTCTTTCCCTTTTCCATCCTGGATTGTCATTACATTGAATGCAGTCAGATTCAGGATTTATTTCAAGTATAGCTTATTACAGAAGCTTTGCAGATTCTAGAGCTGCCCACTTGCTACTGTGGTTTTAAAAGCATTGGTAATGTTTTCTTCAAATCATGTCATAAACTGTCCTTTAAAAAAAGTGACTTGTGAACTCATTTAAGAAGTTAGGCATGTTTGTGTATCAACAAGGGTGGTATTTTGTTCCCAATAAAGGGTTTTAAAGGGACAGGATTATTCTGAATTTTTTTTTTTTTGGTGGAATTTTTTTTTTTGTTTGTTTGTTCTAGTGATTTCTGGAATACTGACTTAAAGTTACATCTAATTACCAAGTGATGACTTACATGTGAAGAAGATTAAGTCTATAACAAAAGAACCAAGTCTGTAACAAAAGGCCTAAGATAGGAAATACATAGCTTTGTATGTTGTCCTTCACACATGCTTCACTGAGGCTTGCTGTTTTCTCTGGTATGTAAGGGGAATGGTTGTTAGAATAAAAACAACGAGTCTATCTTGGATATATTTATCTTAAGACAAATAGTTATGTCCCAAGAGACTATAAATTTAGCCATACTGTCTGAATATTTCTGATAAAGCAACAAGATTCAGCGCATGATAGAAATGACTGGCCTGTTGCTGATGTGAGCTACTAAACAGCTGAGAAGTGGTAATCTCTTGAAATATTAAAAACAAACTTTTAAATAGTGACGATGAAATTGTTGAGCTGGAAAGTAATGCCAAAGGCAGCTTAATGTGGTGGCTTTAACAGGTTAGCTCTCCACAGAGGTTTTGTTTGTTCCTCATCAAGTTAACAAGATTAATGCCCTTCTCCAGTCACTGGTTTGTAATATTCCTCTCCTTTCTTTTTCTCCATTCCATTTTCTCTCTTATTTCACTTTGTCTTTAAGGTTTCAAGGTTCAGGTCTGATGGATGAACATTAGAGATATAATTTGATAGCTATTTAAAAAACATTCCTTTTTCATGAATTTAAACTGCTTGCTAAACAAGTCAGGCCCAGATCTGGGCAGCTGTTTTGTCTGTGTAAGGACTTCTGCTGCTGGTTTTGCTGTTTTAAGTATTAAGGGTAATAGCGGGGAAAGGAGGTCTGGTTCTTTAAAGGGAGAATGCCATTCAACAGGATTTTTTAGTCTGTTCTACTTCAACAGTAAGTGGCTGCTTAATGCAAGAAAGATTGCACCATTGCACAACAGTCAGTTGCTGCTAGTACTTAGCAAACTGAATCCTAGCTTTGGGTGATAGCTTGTTTCGGTAACATGTAGCTTCCCTTGTGGAAATGCCAAGTTTTCTGTAAGTCATTTATTTGGGGATACTATTGGCCACTTCTGCAGGCTGCAACTCTGCCTTTGCCACAATCTGCATTACCACAAAGTATAATCTCTGTCCGAAGACATTTGGGAGTGCAATTTTCATCTTCCTTGCTGGTCAAGTAAGCAACATGCTTTAAGTTTCATCTCTGTTCGTGGTCATTGACAGTACCTGTCTACGTACTTGAGGGAGCTACGTGATGCATGTGAACGCTGAAGGAAAGATTTCCTTTCCACTTTACTCTTACTGCTTTCCCTTATATTTCCACCACAAAAAAAAAGCATATGTTCCACTGAAAATTGATGGTTTCCTTTATGTATGATGAATATGGATATTCATGGTAGGTGTTCAAGTGACTTGTTTTTGTCACTAGTGTCTCGGGATACAGTGCAACACTGCAGTTCCATTCTGTAAAGATTGCACAGCAAGAATGGACATTTGGGCCTTTAATTTTTGCAAATTTAGGACTGCATAAGGCATTTGAATAACAGCCCAAATGAGCTGATTCTTGTCCTTTTACAACACATTACTGGTGTAAGAAGTATGGAAATCTGATAAATGCTACAATATCATCACTGTAGAGGATCTTCCTGTATTGTTTAAAGCTGTCAAATGAGTATTTGCTACCTCCTTTGAAGCCCCAAATGTGTTTGTGTGGGGGAAGGAAGATATGTTGTTGAAACCTGCCATGCTTTTCACTCAGCTGTTGAGCAGCTGTTGGGGAGTTCTTGCATCTGAGTGCTAGAGAAGGCCTGAAGTTAGTTAAGATTGGAGAGGTCAGAAAACAGCACTAAAGCAGTTTTGCACATGCAATTACACATCTTCATGAATACTGTTGTGGCAGGAGAGGGATCCAGACTTGCTACAAAGGGATTTTAAGTCTAAAAATTGGTCTGTCTTTGCTACAGAGCTGAATATAATTTTGGGCTTTGTGCAAATATATAGTTACTTAGATGACCTAATGAGAAATGATGATGAGCCTTGGAGAGAGCTGGGGAATAAGGGAAAGCTGCTCTGGGGACAGAAGTGTTGAAATTAGTTTGCTAAGATAATTAAATTATCTGTTGGGCAAATTACTTGAGACTCTTTAGAGACTGAAATTGAATTTACTTTCTGTTGGGAGCTAGAATCATCTGGTGAGGAAAGACTTAATTCTATTTTTATCTTTTGCTCATGAAATATCTGACTGTAAAAGTTTTGTCCACTATCCCAAATAATTTGAAACTAGTGATCTGGATGTGGCAAATATGGCTTTTTTTAACCTCTAGACAGGTTGTTTGGAGGGTGTGATCCACAATGGGGAAGGTCTGAAGGAGCAAGAGCATTTTGTTTGTTTTTAAGAAACAGATGCTATCATCTATTTGGAGGAAGTTCCATTCTTTTCTTACAGTAGCTCAGGTTTAGTGATCAGCAAGAAGAGTTGATAAGGATAGGGGAATAGTGTGAGTATTCACAAAAAGGACTGTTAAAGACTGAAGAAAAGTGACTGATCTATCAGCAGGATGTATATGTTTTGGGCCATGTTGTTTCAAAGCTGAGGATGTCTGCATGTTTATGTTAACACTGGGTCTCCTTGTCCTTGGAATGAAATTGCCTCATCAGCAGAGCCCCTTAGGGGATTGAAAGTCTACCCAAGACGTCATTCTTCCCTTGTAAAAGGGGGGAAAACCTGCCAGTTCTAATGTTTCTGACCCTTTTCTCTCCCCTCCCTTTTACTTACAGAGCATCAAGGGGTGGACCTTACTTCTGCAAACTGCACATCTTGCGTTCCCCTTTGAGTATTCATTTTTCTCCTAGGAGTAATTTGATTCTGGGCTGTTCCAACTTGCCTGTAGTGAATAAGCAGAGAACTGCATGCTGAAAGACTCAGTTTTCTCAGTAGGCTCTATCTATCTATGTATGAAGAGAGGTCTTTAAGGGATTGTAACTGTTGAGAAAGGGATCAACATGACGCTGCTGGAATCGGAAATGCAGATGACAACACTCCAATCAGGTATCACCTCAAATATATCCTACGGATAGATTTTGCTAGCGAATCATGGTTGCTGAACTATATAAGGAGTACCAGGAGGCTATGTGACTTTGAGTAAAGACAAATTAGAGAGCTGTGGTTACTTCATGTACAAGTTTCAGATGAATACTTGTTGGATGTTAAATACTGATCACTTAAGAACTTAATGAAATTATCTTTCTGTTCTTCATTTGCTGATCCCCAGTGTTAAAGTGCCTCATGAAGATTAGAAAACCCCAATCAAGTCTAAGACTTGTTCTAAAGAAATTTCCTCTGTTTAGCTTTCGGCTGATTTATGCAGTTTTGCTGTTAATTATTTTTCAATTAAATATATTCTTGATACATTGGAGAGATTTTAAATTGTGTCATTTGGGAAATGCACTTCTGCTTTGAAACTTCCCAGTACTTGTTTTATATCTTGAAAGACTGTTTCCTTGAGAATGAAAATGGTATTATGTGTCTGTGATGTTGCCCTAAATACTATGATCTTTTTTGTGATGCTGTGCTTACCTGTTAAATATGTAGAGAGTTGCATTTCTGACATGTAAGACACACTAGAGTGAGAATTATCTGTTAATGGCAGTATGGTGTACTTCTGTAGGTCATTTTTATCTGAGGCTTTAAAACATTCTGTAGTTACACTACAGAAGTGTAGACACTTAACAAATACATATAGATATGAGTGGCCTCTGTTCTGTGGATGGAAACAGAGACTGTAACCTTGGTAAGATCCGACTGCAAACCAGTAGTGGCCTCACAGCTTGGGTTTGCATTTGTGTGCTCTTAATCTCTTGTACAGTGTTGCCTGAAAACCAGCATATACGTAAGTGTCAAGACAGACTTGTTCCTGAAAGTTAAATGCTTTTTCTTAAGTAGTGACTTCAAAAGAGACAAGTAAACCAGTATTTTCAGAGTTTAATACGTTTTATTTTGTTTTTCCAGAAATTGCTGGGCTTTTTTATGAATTTACAGTGTTGATTTCCCTAACTTAGAGTCTTGTGTTCTGTAAAGTATCTGTGAAGACTGTGTATGTCTATAAAGATCCTGTTTGACCTTTATTTTGGTTGTATTATTTGTTGTTTAGAGAGCCAAAATACGTTTTGGGTTGTTTTGGGTTTTTTTTCCACCTCCTGTTGTAGATAGGAAAGGCAAGAGAGGTGTTATAGAAGAGCTACATCTTATATGGAATACACATTTTTTTGTCTCACTTCAAAAGGTTGTTTGGACACAATACATCATTCCTCTGGTTGTACCGTTGTAGTTTGTGACTTGTGGAGGTAAGTTTTAGGTGGTAGCAAGGTGTTTGGTATTGAACAGGGTGTGTATGGCAAGACAGTATCTAATCTGTCTTCATTGTAAAGCAATTAATTTTTTTCCTTGATATGACACTTGTTGTGGAAAGGCCTGAGAAGGATCTCTACCTCAGTGGGCTTTGCTCCTAGTAAGTTTTCTAATTACAGTAATTTTTTTTTTTTGCAGAAAGAAAGAGCCGTGGAATTTACATTTCACGGTTCTTAGAACTGAATTTGTGCATGATGTTCTGTGGAAATTCACAGAATAAAGTAAGGCTTGTTAAAATTAAGGAAATGGCCTTCATATTACTATTACTTTTTTCAAAACTCTCTTTATGGCTGTGTTTCTCATTTCTTCCAGATTATAAAAACTTCCAAGGCTTCCATTTAATTCTTAGGGTTAGAGTTTCTCCCATTAAAGAGTACTTATGTGTAGCCTTTGCTTAAGTCAGCTAACTCTAGTCCTTGATTATGCAGTGACGTTCTGCAGTGGTGAGGCAATTTCCTGGCAAGCTTAGCTTATCTAATGAGGGATGCAGATTTATTGTACCTCTTCCATCAGTGGTAGCTCCCTTTTCTCCTAGATCAACCACTGCTGGAAAAATATTTAGCAAGAAGCAGACAAATGTTTTTGTAAAGTGATTCACAAGTTTGGTGGGGAAATTCAGTATGACAACAGGATGGAACCATGTGCATAGTAAGTTTAAAAGATCAGTCTTGAATAATGTAAGACTATTACAAGGTTCTAGATAAAGAAAATGGCTACTTGTTGAGCAATTTGCTCTCAGCATCATCTTTTTTTATAAAAAAAACACCAAATAAATTAATATTTAGTGACTTTGGCTCCTGTTTGTTGCTACTGTTGTTCGGCTTAGTGAGGTAATTAAGTAGTCTGTTGAGCAAACTATGTGAGACCTTTTAGAGACTGAAATTGGGTCTCCTTTCTGTTGAGAGCTAGAATCATCTAATGAGGAAATGCTTAACTTCTCAAAGCTCCTTGGTCCTGATGTTTGTCTTCAGAAGTGCTACTGGAAAGATGGAAACTAGAAACAGTTGTCCCAATCAACTCCTCAAGGTTTCTGAACAGCCATTGAAGAAACAGGAAAATCATGGCCTAAGCTGAGTAAACAAATTATCCTGATAGGACTTGTACGGCTTGCACTCCATAGACCAAATGTTCTTAAAACATGAAGGTCATTAGACTGTGCTTATTTAATGCACATGAGAAAATATTCCTAATATTTCAGAAGAAGAACTGAGGGGGGGAATATAATTTGACTATTCTAGGAACAGAATAGCTTAAGCAAGAAGGGACTGTTTCTTCAGAACAAAACATAAGTGAAAAAGGAACAATATGACTAGTGAGGTGCACATTGTGTTAACCAGAAAAAATGAAACACACCTGTCAAACCAAAAATGGTAGGAGTAAAAAAAAATCAATACAAGTGATGAAAGCTGAGGAAGAAAAAGTGAAAATCAAGCTGAATAGACTTTCCAAAAGGCAGTAAACCCAGAAAAATATGTGAAAATAAGAGCAGAACCTTAACTGCTGTATTTCACATCTCATTGGACTATTGAGCTTTTTTGAAGTACTGTGGTATTACTGACCCAGTCATTCAAAGAGCGATCGTAGACAATGAGGCAAAATTCCACATTCATTTTCAAGAATAGAGTTTCGGCAACAGCCCTGTGCCAGTTTGCCTGTTGTCTTTCTCTTGAAAATGAAGCTGATGTGCAGGTCTATACTAAGCTCTTAGCAGTGGAAGCTCCCTTATTAGTGTGTTTCTCCAAGAGTCACTTCTCCTTTGACTTTTTCAGCATCTGACTTATTTGTTTTCTTTATATTTATTTGCTGATTCCAAAAGCTTGTTGTTTCCTTCCCATTATCTGCTACCTAATCTCCCTATGTAGCCTCTCTTTTTGTTCCACAGAAGCCTTTTAGTTATTCATATTGGTACCTAATTATCCCATATGGAGATCTTGCAAATTCTTTTGCTATTGGTCACTGATTTTGCTGTTGGTCAAGGTATGGATTGAATAGTTTGTTGATATGACCTGGCTTTGTTCTCTTGACAGACTGTTTGGCCCACTGAAAGAATGAGTCATGAATATTATTTCATTTTATGTTTTACAAAGAGGGAAGAATGCTAGAGGAATACGCTTTTTTTTATGCAATCTACAATCCAGTAACACTTAATCATAGAATCACAGAATGGTTAGGGTTGGAAAGGACCTTAAGATCATCCACTTCGAACCCCCTGCCATGGGCAGGGACACCTCACCCTAGACCATGTTGTCCAAGGCTCTGTCCAGCCTGGCCTTGAACACTGCCAGGGATGGAGCATTTGCCACTTCCCTGGGCAACCTGTTCCAGTGTCTCACCACCCTCACAGTAAAGAACTTCTTCCTTACATCTGTCCTGAACTTCCCCTGTTTAAACCCATTACTCCTTGTCCTATCACTACAGTCCCTGATAAAGAGTCCCTCTCCAGCATCCTTGTAGGCCCCCTTCAGATACTGGAAGGCTGCTATGAGGTGTCCATGCAGCTTCTCTTCTCCAGGCTAAACAGCCCCAACTTTCTCAGCCTGTCGTCATATGAGAGGTGCTCCAGCACCCTTATATCATCCTCACGGCCGTCCTCTGGACTTAAAATTGGTTTTGAACAGCCATATGAGGGACTCATGCAACTTAGGGAAATCTTGGAAGTCCTGGGTGTGCTGCTGGCCTCTATAGGCAAATTTTATGCTTAATTACAAACTTTCAAAGATAATTTCACTTTTTTATTTTGGTTGTTATGGTTCACAAGTTTCTTTTTATGTCTCCTAGCAGGTGGCTGGGCAGAAATGTGTGTGCAGTACACATACACAGGTGCAATCAGTCTGATAGAGAAACCCTAATTTTCACATCACTTTTTGCAGGCTTTTTGCAGGCATTTTGCCTGTATGGAGAAGAGTTATGGCCACTTAGAGTCTAACAGTGCATTGACAGAATTAATGGATGTTAGCACTTGGCCAAATGGCTACTTCTGTTAATGAATTCTATTTCGCTAAATTTTGCTGTACTGAAAACCTCCTTTTTTTTTTTTTTTTTTTTTCTGAGTAGCATTGATTTGTTTCTGTGCACTACGCTGTGATTCGCACTGTCTTGGTATATATTGCAGGTTAATAATTGTCTTTGTGTAATCCTCATTTCTTTCTGTGTGTATACCGAAAAGAAAATAAGATCTTTTCAAAATAGAGTGATCTGTTGGATAGCATCTTTAGGTTTTGATATATTGGTGCATTGACCAGCTGAAAAAAACCCTTAGAATCTATTAGAGATCAAGCCAGGTATGCAAACCAGAAACAGGTTGTTCCAAACTGTTAGAAGTGCAGTTTGGATGAATGAGAGGGCTTTTTCCCATGCATATTTAGAGAACAAAAGAAGTATTGTTTTGAAGTCTGCAATGTAATTGAGAATAGAAAGAATTCAGTTCTCAATAGTGGATAAAACTTGACTTCTCTAGTCTAATTTGCTTTATATCCAGCTGGTTCTGAAAAAGGAACAATCGTTTCAACTGAAAGTCAATGTCATCTTCAATTAAATGTAAAACTTCACTCATTTTCAGAGGAAAAAGCATTTTTGAGCTGCTTTAGCAGATTAGGGATATCTTAAACTGAATTTTGGACAAATGGATGCTGATCCCATTCATTCTTTTAAAACACAGCTCCCAGGCTCTTGCTTTTCCCTCTTAAAAGGATTTAAGTTGAAGCGCTTTAAGGATGTCAGCTGCTTAACTACGTTTAATGGGAAGAAAGAGGGACAGCATGTCTGAGTATTCACAGAAGGGATGTGTCCCCCTCCAGCTCTTTCAGAAGTGACAAATGTCAGAGCTGCAGTTTTTGTGTTTGGTTTTCTATTTTTTGTGTTTTAAATAAAGTTTAAGTGCTGGCTTTTGGTACTCAGAAGAATAACCTCTTATGCATGCTCTAAAATGCCTTCTAACTTCATCTTGTCTTTTTCAAGCACCTGTTAGTATGATTTTTTTCCTTACTGTTTTTTTTTTTTTTCATTTCCTAGCAAGAGTTTTTTCTACTTGTGAGGCTTTTCCTCTAGTTTTTGGCATTTCATTTTGTTTGAATAGTAGAACTTAAAATACAGGGGTTTTTGTTTCTGTTTTTGTGGGGGGGGAGGGTTGGTTGTTTTTTTTCTTTTCTTTTTCTTTTTTTTTTTTTTTTCTTATTTCCTGGGGGGTTGTTTTTTTGGTTGTTTTTTTTTCTTTTGTAATTCCCCTGCTTGGTATTTTGAGTTTGCAGTGATTTCTTGAACCAACACAATCAGGTTTTGGATGGAGGGTGGAGGTGAGGGCAGAACATTCCTAGCTTTATAGCTTTCATTATCACCACTTTAAAAATAGAACTTTTGGTTTTGGTTTGGAATCTATGGCATTTGGAAATGTAAGCTATTGTATCTACGTAGGAAGTTCCTGGGGAGCGTAAAGAGTTCCCTCCTTGCTGGGATGGCTCCCCGAGATGTGTATATTCTGAGTAGTGATAAAATGAATCTCCACTGGCTTTTAACCAGAATCCTACATGTGATCCAGAGGCTGAACAAAGTTATGTGAGCTTCATCGTCATCATGCAGAGGGAATTCTTTCCGAAGCAGCAAATGGGATGTTCCTGAAGTCAGCTTTAAATATGGAAATTTTTACGCCTGAGCTACTAACTGCATGAGGTTCTGAGTTGACTGTTGTAAGATACGGAGTGAGGAGTGCACAACTGTAAGCTGCATGTTACAGAGTTACTCCATTCATAAAAGAATTGAACATAACCTTTTGCTGCCTTTTATCCCTGTGATTAACTATTAAGTAATCCAATCACTGTGGTGTTTGTTAGCCAAGCTGAAGGATAGTACTGAAACTAAATATGTGAAGGATGCTTTTCTTTTCTTTTTTTTTTTTTCCTTTCTTTCTGTCAAGAATGACAGCTTACAATAAAGACTGTTCATTAAAATCACTTAGTGAACAGTACCTATTTCTACTGCTTTAAATTTAAACAAGAAACTGCTGGAAATCTGTTGAAACCTGGACTAAGTATTCGTTGAAATGCTAAATTACTTTTTAGAAATAGTAAGTTCTACTCTGCTTTGAAAGTACTCCATTCATTTTATGCAGTGACTATTACACTATGGGTTGAGAAAGATGGAGTAGGAGAAAACCATCCAGGCAACTTCTTGTCTTCACCTATTCTGTGTACTAAGATGAACTTGCAAGGGCACACTCTCAGGCTGCATTTGTTCTAAAACAGTGACACAGGTAGACACAAACAAGTTATTCACTGGCAGCTTTGTTTCCTAACATTTCTTATGGCCCCAGCTTACTTTAAAATGTAACTATTGAGAAATAACTTGAAGGGAGGGCTATGAATTTAAACTAGTTTCCAGTGTACATACGAAGATTGTCATCGTCACACTGCATTTTTTTTGAATCATTCACCAGTTGGCATTGCAAACTAAGCGAAAGTTCAGAATGCAGGTAAACACGTGTCAGGTTTTATAAGATGTAACTTCAATCAAAGCAAAGTCTTCCTTGCTGTGAAATTAATGCATTATGTATAATGGGGCCTATTGAATTGATGCCATCATGTTCTGTAAGTTATCTGTTCATTTACATGATGAATATAAATCAGCCTTTCTTTAGGAACATAGTTCAAGTGCATGAACAAAATGAAGTAAGAAAGAATTATTTAAGTCAGCCTCTTATTTGGGGTCTTTAGGCATAATTGTATAAAAATTACTTAATCATTATTTAAATAGGCTCAGACGGGTCATTGTTATCTTTGTGGCTCAGGCTGATCATAGTCACTTTTGTGGCCTGCCGCTAATTTAGCTTCTGGATTAATATCTGAACATGTGTTATGCTGAGTCTCTCTAAACTGGTATGATGATTACACCATGCATGCTTTGCCTAAAGGGATACAGTGCAGACATGCATCCGTTCTGTCTTCCAGTTACCTCCTCAATCCTTGCTAGCCAGTGTTTGCCAGATTTAAGAAATGACTAATGTTTAATAAAGAGCTCAAGAGTCCATTCCTGTTCAATAGCAGAAATTAACATTAGGGGTTAGATTCAGGATTACTATTATTTTATTTTTTTTTTAATAATGGGATTCATGTCCAGTCTACATTTTGATTATAGGCATTTATATATATATATATATTACATCTAAGCTTCAATACGAGTCACTCTCTAATGTATGGCCAGAGCTCTATAGATCAGTGGTGGGGATTATAAGTAACTGTTGAGGTTTTGGGAATGTCTCTGATGCCGTTGTTTGATATTATGTGGAAATTGACATAGATAAATTTTAATATTTAGCTGTTTGCCATCTGCTTTTACTAGTTTCAAACGGCTCCTGCAGCACTTGTACCTGCCCCCAAACCTAACAAAACCCAACCCCTAAAGCCTGAGATAACCTACAGCTTCGTGT
The DNA here is from genome assembly GCA_026283785.1 of Coracopsis vasa. Taxonomy (NCBI): domain Eukaryota; kingdom Metazoa; phylum Chordata; class Aves; order Psittaciformes; family Psittacidae; genus Coracopsis; species Coracopsis vasa. Next base: position 26,657 of record JANHGB010056437.1, read on the forward strand.
AGCTTCTGGGTTCTCCTTGACGCTGAGCTGATGCATCTCAGTTCAGACTTACAGCACCCTCTGCTGTTCTGGCCTTAGGACTCTTCCAAGAAGAGACTGACACTTCTTTCAAGTTGTCTTTTCAAATGGAGAAACTTAGGCTGGTTATCTTGAGGCGGTGTGAACTTTTGTTTTTATTTGTGACTGAGCCCTGCTTTATGGAGGTGAAACTAGAATCTTAATAGAAGAAAAATTACTTCACTTTCCTCTCAATTTCTTTGTCAAGATAATTTTACTAACAGAATCAATACAGGAAAGTAGTTTAATTACATTGGCACAGCTCCCATTTGTGATTAACCTTAGTATAACTTAGCGATAGTCTAAGTAGGTAAGGAGTCATAAAGAAACAGAACTGGAATTACCCTTCAGGGTCACAGAGCCCACTCCCCTACTGTTGCAAGTAATCGGGTCATGTACTCCCTTTCATAACCAATTTATTAATCACCATTTTAAAAAGTTCTAAATTTCTCACTCACCAGCAACTCCTACTAGAAAGCTGCCCTAGAATTTCTCTCTTTGGTTAAAAATCTTGTAGTTTTTTCCAATGTTAAGTGAGCATGTGTGTCAATGTTGTTTTGTACAAATAGCTTTTTGTAGTTAAACTGATTCAAACCTTAATGCATGTGAAACATTTTCAAAAGAACCTGCATCCACTTAACAATATACTTAAGTAGGCAAGTGCTAAAGTAGTGTCTGCTAATGTGACCTGCTCATTACTTTTTGTATCTTTCTATCACGATGCTTATTTTAACTCAGATCCTCTATGTAATGTTAATGATACTTCCTAGGCCTTATGCACAGCACTGGATTCCCAACACATTAGGAACCTGTTTAATCAGCCAGTGTGAGAAGTAGGTTGAGAAATGTATTTATGGCTCTTTGTAAGCTTTTCCATTTTCTTTGCCCTGATTGTTTCTTCTCAGAAATGAGTGTATCCCAAATAAAGAAGTTGCAGCTTTCAGTGAAGCACAAGCTGGCTTGACCAGCCTGTGACCTTGATGAGATGATTTTTCTTTCCTGTTAGAGATACTCTGATTGAAGCTGGTTTTCCTTGTCTGTGTCTTTCAATATTTGAGATTTGTTTTTTGCATTCACTGATGTCAACTCAAATTAAATGTATGCCTCTTAAAAATATACTGAGTCATTTTGATT
>JANHGB010056439.1:0-12867 GCA_026283785.1 Coracopsis vasa
TCCTCTTCTGCTACCAGTCCTCTCCCCATCGGGCCAAACACCATTACTGTGGATCACTTGCTTAACCATTAAAACTCCATGCTTTGCTTTCAGGATATGTAGAAACAAAAGTAGCAGCAAACAGAGGTAAAGCGCTAAAGCCAGGAGGTACTGCTTTACTATAACTGGAGTGTTTCCTCTATCCTCTTATATAAAAGTGTTTTGTAACTTGCTGGCTTTGAGATATGTGCAGCCAGCAGTCTTCCAGCCTTCCGCATAAGGACACAGAAAAGTGTACTTGAGGGGGTTCCATGTCATGGAAGCAGTCTGACTCTGCAACCTCCGCGTGAGGCTGCAGGCTAGCCTGTTCTAGAGGCCACACTTGATCAGTACTACCAAGCTTCACCCTGAGAAGTAGGCAGCTGCCTGTGCAGAGAGGGCATGGGTGGTAGGAACATGCTCGGGCAGTTCTTCAGCAGCTGCGTTGGCTTCCTTTTGGCTTCTGGGTACAACTCAAGGTTTTGGCCTTGATTTGCTTTTAAGCTTAGCATGACTTGAGCTCCAGCTGAGAGGCTGCCTGCTTTTGTGATCCAACGTAGCAATTAATGTCAACCAGGATACTTGACCTAGATCATCCCCGTTTTTAATGTCAAGTAGCCATTGGCAGGAAGTTCTTCGAGAAGGACTTTTCACTGTGGAATGCACTCCCAACCTGGTTTGCTGGAGTCTGCTTGCGGGGTTGGCTCAGTGCCAGGCTTATCTTATTTCTTTGCCTATGGAGATGAGGAATTGTTCAGTGCTTCTCCTGTTCTCCTTTGCCACTGAAGAAAAGCAGGTTAATGTGGGTTTATAATCACTACGCAAAGACTTTTTTCCACTTGAGCCATGTGGGAAGACAAATGAAATATGTATTAAAGAAAAAATAGCATACATGCCTTTCTACATAAAAGGGCTTTTTTTCCTGAGAGAATTTAATTGAACGTTTTGCATGAAATGAAAGCAAAAGACGTTTCCTCACACAGACCAGTTTGAAAGTATAGCAAGTTAAATTTAGATAAGTGCTGGTTTCTTTCAGTTTTGTAGAAGACTCTACAGTTGCTGCCAGGCACAGAAAGCTTGCTTCCTGCTGGGAAATGAGATTTGTGAAACCATTAAAACCATTGCCAGTTACTTTAAGCTTAAAGTACCCTCCCCAAGTCTCACAGCTGAAAAGACTGTAATAAGGCCTGCTTTACCCCATGAGAAGGTGTTTCATGCTTTTTTTTTTTTTTTTCCTAACTTTGCAATTTTGGACAAGATTGGTCAGTTGAGTGAAGAAAAATGTTCAGGGGCAAAGTAATTTTGAGAAGGAAGGGTTTTGTCTGGAGTGCTACATAATGACATTGTACCAAAGCTGGAGTATCCCAAAGTTGGGATACAAATACTAGACCTGGAAATGCTCTGTCTTACAACTGCTGGGGGATGTGTGAACGTTTATTGACAAATGCCCAGCAGCCAACCAAGATGGCTATGGTTATGGAAGGATATGAGGGAGCAAGAGGTGAGATAAATTTGAACTAAAGCCCTAAACTTTAGTTCAGGGAGCTGGGACCAATTTCTAACAGTACAGCTACATTGTGCCTCTTTCTGTTCAGATGAGACTGCCTGGTCCTGCAGGCTGAAAGAGTTCAGCTTCTATGTCTGCTTTGGACAGGATAGAAGAAATTTAACCACCTCCCTTTCTTGAGTACGTTTTAACCATTTTCCACTTGGAGAACTTTGGGAGTACGGTTTAAGACAATTCAAGAGATCAGAAATGAGGAAAAAGTTAATTTTTTCTAGAAAAGGTTAGGAACAAGAAAATACTGTGGCTTGTTTCAAAATTAACTGAAGATTCACTGGTTTCAGCAGATTTAGGATTTATTTTAGCTTTTTAAAATGTAGAACGAAAGGGAAAAGATTTAAGAAATTGAAAATTTAAAGGAAATAAACTAGAAGGAAATATATAGGTCACACGTAAAGGGAAAGATCTTTAGCTAAGTCTTTTTTGAAGACTGATAATGAAGAGAGGAAGTTGCTGTGCTAATGAGAAGCATTTACTACCCAGAGTGAGGCAATTCTTGTGACATCTGAGGGGAAAGTACTGAAAGAGTAAGTGCAAGCCGCTGGATGTGTTGAAATAAACAGACCGATTGGTGTCACGTAACTAAAAGCAGTTACGTGAAAGACTGGTGTTCCCCATTAGCAGGCATCCACTGTATTGAGTGGGAAACTCCAAGAACTTACACTATCAGTGTTTTGTTACTGATTTTTAAAAGGAAAAGATTAAGGTGGTGTTAGTGTATAGCATGGGATTTCTTGTCTGTGTTATACATGTCTACTGCACTGGAATGGGGAGGAAGACCCTATACACATGATGAGCAAAGAGAAAGAGGACCCTGTAGAACTCTTGGAAGGCAGGGGACAGAAGCAGGCACTTTCATGGTGTGATTCATTTGACCTCCTTTAGGCATATGCTGTAGGATGAGTCCAGTAGAAGAGCCTGGTTCTTCCCATGGGCTGTAAAGGGAGACTAATATGACCTGCTCAGATACAGACACCTACATTGTAAACATCTTTATTTGGTCAAGTGAATTCTGGCTTGGCATCCACATCTGAGAATGGAAAGACTAGGGTGCTCTGTTATTATGGCTTGTGGTTAAGCGTCAGATGTCCTCCATCCTAGTTGAGTAAAGACTCAATGCCTTTTCAAAATGGAAGTTGGCTTTCCAGGGCATCCAGAGATCTTCCCAGGTAGGGCAAATAGTTCATGCTGAAGCACTGAAGGGCATTGTCTTTATGCCATCTCTTAATGGCAGCAGAAGCAAACCCATGTGAATTCTTGCTCTTCTAGTGTCAGTGTAAATGGAGAACAGTGGTTGGTTGAGCTATGAGGCCGAGTCTTGCAGCATCACTGGGAAGATGTGAGCACATGCATAGTTCACCCAGCTCTGGAGCAGCAAGCATCTTCAAAGAGCTGGAAGTAGTAGCCCATTGAATTGCCCCCATCTAGCAGTGACTGATTCACACTTGAACATGTGTAGATATGACAAGTGGTCAGGCAGTGAGCTCCACAGGGACGCTATTACTGGAGAACAGAGTGTACATTCTGGTGACGAGCTTGGTGCTTACCTGTAAATCACCTAGCACGTGTTTGGTGGGCCATGAAAAGTAAATGGTATTTGTTGAAGCTGCTTCCTGGGTGAAATTGGACTGTTGTGCTGTATTGTTGAATAGGGCCACATAAAACACAAGAACTCATGTTTTGTCATTACTTAGTAATTTTAATCCTTTGTTTGCACTATAAGTAATATGCAGATGTTACCATTCTTTCACTTATTTTAATCATAGCTATACAAATTTGCTTTTATTACTTCGGGGATTTGAGAATGTTGTTTATGCTGCAGAACTCCTAAATAAATAAATATATGCATCTTTTTTCAAATTTCATTTAATTTTTTTCTCAACTTTTCCTGTGGTTTATTTGGAATACCAGCGTATTATCTGGTGGCTGCAGTATTCTTTCTCTGTGTACATGTTGCATTTGATATCTCTGGAACAGATAAAAAAAAAAAACAAAAAAAAAACCCAAACCCCACACAACCAACCAAACCAGCTTTAATATTCTGTTATTGTGAAATGTGTTCAAGTTAAATTTTTCAGGCAGCTTTTGATAGGGAAGTTTAATAAAAAAAAGGAGTTTTGATTTTAAGTTGTATTAACATTCAAGGCACTGTACTAACCCTGTTTTAAGAAAACAAGGGGTGTCAGTACTATGACTACTATGAATTATTTTATTAAAGTACATTTTAAAAGGTAACCTTGTCGAGAGCGTCTTTATTGTAAAAAACCCCATAAACAGATCATTCTCATTATTACACCTATTTTCTTTAAGTGCTCATTGTCTCTGTGTGGGCTCATTTTATAATGTATGCACCTGGCAATGAAAATAATAATTAAGTTCTTTTACAATGAAACTGTGATTGGGGGGAGGGTGGGGGTGGAGGAAGCTCAAGTAATACTAGCAACCAGATTCATACTCAGTAAAGCTAGCTAATTGACTAGTAGGGCTGATGTTTCACCTAATGTATTTTAAAGCCTAAAGTTATATTTTAAAGCAGTGTTTCTCTTTTTCTAATTGCTACCTGAGATTTGGTAACACCACTTTTAATTCCCCTCTTATTCTTCCTTTAATTTTTTTCCCCTTTCCTGCTACACCCTCCCATGTCTGTCCCCATCCTCAAGTATGTGTTCTGACCTTCAGCCACTGAAGAACTGTTCTTGTATGGAGGCTATGAGTAACCCAGGCACTGACTTAGAAGTGTTTGAAGAAGATGCTACTGAGGAGGTTGGAAAGATCTGAGAGAAGGTCTCTCATCATCCTGTTCATCCACAGGGTGATGAGCCATGCTGTATGCCAAACACTAATAAAGTCTCTTCAATCCTGAGAAAGACAAAGTTGTAAACTAGAGCTGGGCAGCAAAACCGAAGTGATGTGGTTTAAGACACAGCTCTTCGGGGGTGTGTTTGCTGACTGAAATGTAGGAAATAACAGTTATGCTGTGACATGGCTTACTAAAAGTATTTGAATTATATCTGATTTATTATTTTAGTTTTCAATCTCATTGCTTTTAATTTTGTTATTGCTCATTTTTCTTTGTTTGTGGTGATGCGCTTTCTGCGTGGTTTTTGTCTGTTATGTTGTTGGTTTGTTTATGGTTTGATTTTGGGGTTTGGGTTTGGCTCTTTTTTTCTCAATACTTGCCTTTGAAATCAGTTTTTCTGTATATCCTCTGCATCTCTTTCAAAGCCTATTCAACAAGGTCTACTTTTGAGTTAGGTGTTAAAACAATGAGCAGCATCAAATGACTTCATAGCTTAGGATGAGCTTCTGACAGTGCCTGGGCTCAGCACAGCCCCAGAGGTCTATATTCACATCGTCTTGCAGGCACAGATTAAAGCTGAAATAGTCTCACAGCCTTGAGCTGCGTCATGATTCCCCTCGTGTAACAGAGAGAAGGAAGATGAGGAGCGGAAACACATCGGACCTGGCTGGATATGTGGGTTTCAGCTTGGGGCAGCTGTAGTACCAGGGAGCATCCTTTTCTGGATGTCTTTCAGTTGTACCTGAGGCCTGGGGTGGTCTGAATCCACCTAAAATGTGATTTTGGGGAAGACTGGTCCAATCCGTACATGAGTGCTGCACATTTGGTACAGTGTCGGTTTTTCCTTTTTGAGATGTATCATTGTAGCATTTAAATAAAATGGCTGGGCAGCCTATGTTTTTAATAGAAGCAAATGCTGTACAATATTAAAGACCTAAAAGATGCACTAAAATGATGGCATGCAATATTAAGACTCACCTGGCAGGAACAAAAAGCAAAGTGACTGGTTTTTATGCTGCTGCTTCATTGTCAATTTGGAAAGTAATTTTGGTCTTTCCTGAACTCATTTAAACTTTCTGCTTCAGTCACCACCTGTAGTAGTTTATTTCACCACCCCCAACATTAATTACTTCTGCAGGATCCCTGTCTATACTTGTATTTTCAATCAGCTGATTTATGTAACTTTGAAAACCTCCAAATCATCTCAGAATGTCTTTTTTCCTGATGAAAAATCAACCTGGGTCCTTTAAGTGTCTGCATTACGAATGCCTGAGATCATGGATCACCTATTTTTCTTTTGTTGACGTCTGCATCCTTCTATTAGATAAGAAGCAAGAACCAAGTATTTTTCTTTTGTTTGCCTGCAACAGCTGCATCCTTCAGATTTATGGGAGTTTTTTTAATGCTGATTTTTTAAAATATACTCTCTCTCTCTTACCTTCTCCAAGAGTGAGTTTTTCCAGAAATTGATGAAGAGCAAAGTTTTGCAAAATCTGAGTTTCATTGTATGGTCATTGCAAAAATTTTATTATGTGAGAGAGAACTCGATGGAAAACTGTAACTACAGTTTGGTTTCTGCTTTTTTCTTTGGCTGTCACAAGAGAAGAGAGTAATCCAGGTGCTCCGCTGTGCTGGTGACTTCTTTGGAGGGTGGACGAGAAGATCTTGCCTCTTACATGCCAATCTTTGTGGGAAACAGCTTCCTTGCCCAGCATAGGTTCCATCTCCAGGAAGCAACCTCTTCCTTTCTCAGGGAAACAGTAGCGTTCAGCCTCTTACACTCCCTGGTTCTGCCATAGACATTACACAAGAGAGCAGGAGTGTTCTGGCCAAAGAGCGTCCCTATTAGAAATAACTACAAAACTTCTGCGTCTTGTTCCATATAAAACCATTGTACGTATATCAAGCTATGCACTGCCAAGAACTTTTTTTCTGAAATGAGTTATATTTTGAGTGTGTGCAGCAGAGAACTGCCTACTCTGTTTTTGTTTACATCCACAGAACTAGAGTTGTGATATGTTACATCTGACTAAAAGGGAAAAAAGTCTTTGACAGGGATATTATCAAGTTCAGCAGGTTGTAAGCAAGGAGCATGTGGGTTGGAACTAGATGATCTTTAAGGTTCCTTCCAACCCAAACCGTTCTATGATTCTGTGTTCTGTTTTATGTGTGGTTTTGGCCACAAACTGGGGAGAGAGCAGGAACAGAGACGAAGGTAGAAGAATGCGAATGCCATGCACAGCTGATAGAGGAAAGGGGTTCACCCACTTCTCTTACATAGTGATAGATCCAGAAACCAGAGTTCAAATCCATGTATAGGTTTGTACTGTGCTTTTAGTGAACTCATACAGACTACTACTTAGAAACTGCAAACCCTGACTATTGTGATGTAGGACCTCAACTCTGTAAGTAGAGGAGAAAACTAGTCAGAGAAGTTTTGGCCCTTTCCTGCTTTTTTTTCTTGTGGGTGTTGGTAGTGCGGTGTATGTAATGTGTGTAATGCATAAACCAGGGTTTCTTTGTTGGTGAATGACATTGCGTGACATTTGTATGTCATAGTAGTAGTTGTAAGAAAGTATGACTTTAGAAGCTACTTCCATTTGGAGTACTTTATTAGATTTGTTTCCTGTTTCAAACAAGTGAGAAGTGGAAAGTTGTTTTCTTGGTGGGTGGATTAAAGAATTTTCTCGTGTCCTTTACCATTATGAAAGACTAGTAAATCCTGTTTCTTATGTGGGTTGGTAATTTTTGTGAGCAACTGGTCAAGTTAATATAAGTACATGTTTTGGTTGGGATTGTTTTGTTTTTCCATAACGCAAGATACTCAGGTTTCTAGAACAAATTATGTTCTTGCAGGACATTGATACAGTTCATCTTCAAAAAAATATTTGGAAGGGGTTGTTTTATTTTTTAACTAACAGAACACAATTGACTTGCTTTGTTCCAAAAGCATGTATCAATAAGCCTTTGTTGTTTTTGAAATCATGCTCCTTCTCGTTGTGGTCCTTGATTTTACTGTGTAAGGAATGGGAAGATTCTCTTATTTCTGATGGTGGTTAGTTGGTGTCTGTGAGATTATTTTAATTTTTTTTCCTCATCAGTCATAGTCATTAATCTGCTCTTGAATTTGTGGACTCAGTTTTACAAGTTCTGTGTTTGTTCCATCATCTGTCTGTTGTCCCCACCTCATGATTAACTAGTGTTTGAGCTGGTTAGATTTCGCCTGCTCAGGCTCAGTCACTGTTGTCTTTGTACTTACCAGTCCCTATGCTTGTTGTAAGGCTCACTAAAATACAGAGGACAATGCCATAAGCAAAATTCTTTTTCTGTACTGTTAATTTTGAAACTTCCTGATAAATTGGGAAGCTCTGGCTAGAAGTTTACTGGATTGTTACTAGAAATTCTAGCCCTTAAATTTCAGAAAAGCTTGTTAAAACAAGAATTAACTCAATGCTGTTACTTGTCTTTGATCACAAAGAAACATCTGCTTGAAGAGCTTATGGTGACCCAATTTAAAATTGTCTGGACTGTGCTAAAACCAGTTCTACAATATCAGTGGGTTTTTTTTTTTCTTTCTCATTTTGAAAGAATCAAAGATAAATGTCTTCCACATTAACAAGATAAGCTATAATAAAACATATATGGAAGATATGGCAGCAATCCAAAAGCATTAGTATGCGTGCCCTGATCAAGTTGTGGTGGCAGCTAGCAGTCACTCTCAACTTACAGTGAAATGTTACTTGGTGAGCATGGTGAGCCTTCCTCGGTGAACTGTACCTGTCTGGAAAGGAAAAAACTCACCCCAGTTTAAAGCATTTGTTGCCTGGATTGGTGAGAAACCTGTTGATTGGGAGAGCTGGTGTTCGATCTTTCCAGGGAGCAACATTTGTTCTGGAGGGCCTGGGCCACAGATGAGAGCATCTGTAGCCATGTGGAGAACTGTGTTAGGATGTAGCACATATGTAACAAATGTATGGGTAATATACAGTCATGCTGATGTGGGACTGGTCATGCTAACAGGCATGGAACAAAGTTCACATACATTAACAGGCATATATGACAGTCACATGAGCACCATCACTACTGCATGATGATTTCTGCCCAGTTTTTTGAGTGGAGGCTGCAGATTCTCATGAAACATAGCAGTGGGAAACCAGATGTGAGAGTAATTCCCCTAGGCTTTGCTTGTTTCCTTCCTATATCTAATTAGCCATTGGGTAGGACAGCAAGGAGTGGGCAGCTGGTCAGATAAGTGATTACAGTGGATTGGATCTGGCCAGCAAGCGGCAGCTTGGGCGTTCTGGTTTGGATTAGAAGAAAAAAGAAAAGAATTAAAATAAACCAAAAACAACAAACCAAGGGTGAGGGGAGAAGAGGCTTTATATGTGTTTCTGACGAAGCTCACCTGGAAAGATGTGCATTAGATGTCAATGGTTGTTATGTTTGAAGACCAGTTTCTTTTTCTGTTCTTAAGTGGAAGGCTTTTGGAAGATCTTAGTAGTTTCTTTTCTATAATTATCTGTTTATTCCCTTTGCTTAGAGCAGGAGTAATCTTTACTGCTTCTCTGCATTATTGCATGCTTCTTGCAAGTGTTCAGGCTTTTACTTTATTATCCTTTGGAGACTCTTTTGCAGAGAAATGAACCTTGATGTCAGGTGGTAGTGAGCATGAATATTCCAAAGCCAAATTGCTCCTGCTGTGGAAAGCCTCATACATAAGAAGAGATTTAAGGGAAGGAAATTTTCCATGAGGTTCTTCCCACAGACACTTCTCATCTGTCCTTTATGTTCCAATGCGACAATGCAATGTGAATGTGACCGATGAGAAGAGAAGGTTGCTTCATGAGCATGGGCGATCCTTTGGATAATGTTGGGATCCACAACGCAGGGATGTGTGTAGGTGAACTCTGTGTATATTTGTTTTGTTAGTTGTCATATGCTTTGAGGGTTACTATAATGTTAATTCTGCTCTTGTGAGCAAGTAAATTGGGTCCTTTATTGTTTCAATGGTCAGTACTTTGATTGGTCATGCTTTGTTTGATGCTTGTTAATGCTAACATGGAAAACAGTGCAAGAGGAAAGGTTTAGGGCTTTGTTTCTCTTCTCTCCCTAATGTGGCTTATCCATTAACCACTGAAAGATGAAACCTGTAGAAGGATATCTGATATCTATGTATACACTATTTTGTAAAGCATCATTGAATGGTTTGGGTTGGAAGGGACCTTAAAGGTCATCTAGTACAACCCCTGCTGCCATGGGCAGGGACACCTTCCACTTGCCCTGTCCAGCCTGGCCTTGAATGCTTCAAGGGATGGTGCAGCCACAGCTTCTCTGAGCTTCTCCAGCATCTCACCACCCTCACAGAAAAGAATTTCATCCTACTGTCTAATGTAAATCTACCGTCTTTCAGTTTAAAGCCATTCCCCCTTGTCCTTACTGGATACCCTTGTAAAAAGTCCCTCTCCAGCTTTCTCATAGGCCCCCTTTAGGTACTAGAAGGCTGCTCTAAGGTCCCTCTGGAGCCTTCTCTTTTCCTGTCTGAACAACCCCTCAACTCTCTCAGCCTGTCTTCACAGGAGAGGTGTTTCAGCCCTCTTTGCTTTTTGTTTTTGTTTGTGGAAAATAATTGTATAATAATATTTTAATTCAGCGAATCTGTGGGTTTATGTAGATTCATGCCTCTTGAAGAATGCATTTTACATCTGTTTGGCGCACAGACATACTGTTAGTCATCCATAAATGAAAAGAAGTGAAAGTTGAGAAAGGTCTTGTAAATGCTTTGAAAACTTTAGGTGCATTTAAGAAAATTCATAAGAGCTTCATATTTTTGATTACTTGAATCAGTCATCCTGGGGGTGGTGGTGGGGAAAGTTTTATAACTCTCAAAATATCAAGAATTAGAAAAACTTGAACAGACCCTTTACACTTTGAGAAACTGGAATTATGTTTTGTAATGTGCGCTAAATAAAAACTAATTGTCTTCTGAAAAAGCAGAACAATTTTAGTGTGCTTTGTATTTTCCTAAGACAATAGTTTGGCGTGATCTTCTGTTGTTCAAAAAATTGTTTGGAGTGTGGAGCTGTTGTGCATTCATTTTATAGAGACAGTGTGTTTGGGCTGAGTATTTGTATTTACTACAAGACAAATAAGAGGCTTTGTTTGTAAAAGGGTCTTTCTAATGTTTCTAAGAAAGGAAAGAGAATAGTTCAGGGTAATTGTCAAAGAACTTTCTTTCCTTTTCCTTTTTATTATTTTCTAGTAAAAAACCTTACTGGTTCTGGTGACTTAGTCTATACTTAAGTTTACAGTACTGCCTTTGACTAGGAACAGGATAAATCTCACTTACTTCTACTAAAGTTTCTGTGGACTTTAATATAAGATTTAGTACCACTTGAGTTATATGGAAGTAGTCAAGAGGTCTAAAACTTACAAGGGTATTAGAGATTCATAAACATCTGAATGTCAAAGATTAAAAAAAAAGGTGCCTAATATGTTGCAAATCTAGATGTATACAGTAAGGTGGGAATCCCTGGCTTGAGTACAAGGCAAAACACCTGCAATCCTAAATTAAGAATGTTGTAAAGTGGAATAACAAAACAGAGAATCAGTGTGATAGATGGGTTTCTGATGCTGTTGCTAGCTGGAGAACAGGAGAGGTTTGAGGCACTGTATGGCCTAGGAAATAGTATTGTTGAAGATAAAATTAAGCATGTTTCGGAGAAGGAAATGCAGTTGGCAACTGAGTACCCAAATGGACTCGATAACTAGGAATCATTGTTGACTGCTTTTGGCTTCAGCTGTTTTGTTGAACATGTGGCAAGAGTATTGCAGTGTGATCATTGTTGGAACTGCACAAGTGTAATTCATTCTTGTGTTGTGCTTACCTGGTAGTCAGTTTCTTATTCTTCTTTCTAAATGGCATGGGGTACCAGGATAAAGTACTCACACCTAATAAAAATGCATACATATGGAGATAAAGTGCACGTATACAAAAGATGTTTGCCTGCCAGACACTTCCAGTTTTTGACTTCTCATAACTATTTTCTATAATCAGTATGCCACTTTTTGCTTTGTAATGATATCAGAGATTGCCAATATTAACTTTCAGGTTCTCTTCTATTTTCTTTGGCAATGTAATGTTTCAGTGATGATACAGACCAAAGTATTTGTTTAAAAAAATGTTTCCCCTCCCCCCAGCTTGTGATATTTCTTTCGCAATCAGGTGCTGACAAAATAATAATAATAATAGTTAATACAGCACAATCAGAAGTGTAAAATAAATGCTTACTTTTCTCTCCTCATTTAGACTTCCTTAATTACAGAAAGGAAGAAGTGATACAGAAGCCTAAGGAGGTTGTGGGGTGATGAAAGAGGAGGACTGGGGAACAGGCAATCTTTAACTTTATAAAGCATAAACAAACTTGTGGATTTTTTTATATTGCAAATTATTGTTGAATGTAGCTAGCTTCCCACCTCCCTTTTAAGTGCAAATGTAAAAAAGGTTGTGTCTGGCAGAGCAGCAGCAGGAGCTCAAGGACCTGATTCTGTACTGGATGCCTTCAAAGGCAAAGAGTGGGAGGTGTAGCTTAGACTTGCAAGATTGCAGGAGTTGAAACTGATTTTTACATCATATTTATACCTTCCAGATAAGGGTGGCTGCAGAGATTGAAGGCTAAATTAAAGCCTACAGTAATATAGGTAGCAAAGTAGAATTATTAACAGACTACTGATTAAGGCAACTTTAAAGGATGTTTTTCACCACTTAAAGATGTTTCCAGACATCACTTTGCTCTAAAATGCACTTTAGAAAAATCCTCTCCTCTGCAAACAGCCAAAAAGCTGTGCTTGTGAATGTTAAAAATGACCTTGAGCAGAAGATCTCAAAGGTTGTTGGTGGCTTTGTACTGAATAAAATAAACTGGCACAGCAATGAGAAAAACCTGCATTAGGGTTCAGGGCCCTGATTCAGCAAAACACACTTAATCTTAAATGTGGATACAGTCCTTATTCTTCTGTGAATGCTCATGTAATTCCTGATCAGGACATTTAACAAGTTTAACATTAAGATTGACAAGTTTAGCAGTAAAATAAACCATGTTCTTGACTGCATGTAATATGAAGTGTTGATAATGTTCTTAGATGCATATCTGAGATGTTTGAATCAGGAAAAGACCACCATCACCACCCACTACCACCACCCCCCAAATAAGTAGTGCTGTCTGTGCAAGTAGTCATCCAGTCAGCCTTGCTTTTTTTAGATGCACCTCGTGGAGAGATGTCACCAGGTTTGGAAGCTACTGCTTTTGGCAAAACATCTACAGAGGTTTGTTGCTGAAATTGAGAGCTGCTGGGAGACCTAAATTAAATGTCTGGTTTTACTAGCAAGGTGTGGATAATGTCTGGGTGTTAATTGAGATCTCAGTAGAATAAGGTTATTTCCTTTGTAACCATATATAAACACTGATAATCTATTAAGGTTCCTCCC
>JANHGB010056444.1:0-41933 GCA_026283785.1 Coracopsis vasa
CCACCCCTGGATACAAATGTTTTCCATAAAATAAAATGTTGTTAAAAAACTCATGTTATAATAACACATGTAAAAAAAATATGCCAATCTATCTATCTATATATATATATAAATAATGCTAGGAGATAAATTTAAACTGAATAGCCACAAAAGATTTTAACTGCAATTTTAAATAGGATTAATTGGATCTTTAAATATCAAACCCACAAATAATATTTTTAGCATGCATATTCTATTTTATATTTATACATATAATTCCTTACATAGCTAATATACTTGGACCTGACCAGGCAACCTTAGATAAATGAATACTGCATTTGATCTGTGGAGCCAAAAGGCAGCAATTGCTGCTGTATAACTGAAGCCTCTGTGTAAAGCTGAACATCACCAGATCTGCTGTATTGCTCTGCAGCTTTGAACATAAAGCCTCAATATGCCTTCACCAGTCTTACTCTTCAGCCTTCCCTGTGTCCTGTGCTCTCATGACATCCTCCTTACAGTGGTATCTCAACTCTATCACTTCATTGCTTAATCTCATTCTGCTGCATTTGGAGACTCCTATACTGAGGGGTAAGGAGTTAGATGAATCCCTCTGTAATTTCTCAATTTAGCAAAGCGTCTTCTGACAAAGGGCAGCAGTCTCAGGCTTGTAGTAAGAGGGGACAAGGAGCTATCTGGCTGTTCCAGTAATTGAACTAGGAGGATATCACTAAGGGTATCTGTCAAGATGAATGGACATTGGTTGCAACTCCTACTTTTAACGGTTAAGTAATTGCCAATTTGTAATTCCCAAAACTCTTTGAGACTCTTAACTTCATTTTAGCAGGGGAAAACTTAAGAAAACAAACAAACAAACCAAATTAGCTCTCCTTTACTACAGTAATGTCTACATTTCTCGGAGTAGTATTTTTATACTAACAGACCTGCTGAGAAATCTAGCAGTCATTCCTCTAAAAAGATTAAAACAGAAAAATTAACACCTCACTGGATTAGAACAGGAGGTTCAGAGTTTACTGTCTTGTCACTGACCATATGTATAGACTGCAGTTGGGAGAACACTTACTGCACTTATGGAAGTACTAAAAGTAAATTTAATCTGTCTAGTTTAGGAAACAAATGCTGTGAGAAAGTGTCAAGCTGAGTTTATACAAACCTCTCAGAGACTCAGAATACTTGTTACCATACTGCTGAGGATTTTTTGCATTTATTTTTTGGAGGGTTTTGGTTTGGTTTGTTTCTAAGCTGGATGGACTTAAAAGAGTGCTCATATGCTTATTAAGCCTTTCATTACACTCCCAGTTCTAGTAGAAATCACAGGCAATAAGGGCCCACAGAAAATGCTTGAAAGGGGAGTACAAGAAAATCATCATCAGTACCTGAATTACACTTACGGTAAAAATTTCTTTGAAATCCAAATGTTTAAAAAATATCTTAAGACAGTTTAATACTGTTTCAAATATTTTTCCCATCTTTAGTGTGACAATTATGGAAAATACAATTAATTGACTGAGTTAAGGACAGAAAATTGGACTAAAAATGCAAAAATAAGTGAAGAAAATAAACAGCACATTTGGGAACATGCAGGAACGTGAATTAGTAAGGGTGTCTGACGTTCGGTTGTCTAAATTATTGATCTATTCTAATCAATTTGTCATCTGGTAACCCAAACTCAGAATGGTTTAAACTGACATCCCTAAAGAAATACATTGTTTATTTTCTATAAGGAGGGAACACGATGTGATTTTCAGGGATATTTTAAGAAAGCAACAGAAAGGAGAAAGGTAGCTGATGAATAATAGCCTGCAACTGAGGCCATCCTGTCGTTGCTAGAAAGCTCATACGAATTTAGCTCTGGCATTTCTCTGTAGATGATTCTCATACTTTACATTGATTGACCTTTTCTTGGAATCCAAGTCCCAGCAAGACAGCTACTACTATATACAAGGAGTACATGCCAGCCTGTGCAGTAACCAACTGTCCCTGCTCATCTCTTGTCAGCTTGTGCCTCTTAACTTTGTTGACACAGAGAGAAACATTTTCACTAAGGCTGAGAGAGAAACATGAATGAATGGAAGAGAAAGTCCAGAAAGCTGCAGAACTTCTGCTCGGGTTTCATTCTCCATCCCCACTCATGATATCTTCCTGCTTCTTCCTTCCCTAACCCCAACATGTCTCAGCTTGAAAACAGGTTGTCTAACTTATTCAACAGACCCCAAATGCAAAAGTGGAGAGCCAGAATAAAAAACAGATCATGAAGGTAAGTATGGAGGAAAAAGGTGTGGACTGTTTTTCTTTACCAGAAGCAGCACATGTAGGTGCAGTCATGAGGAGGGATTTTCATGGGTCACTTCCTTTTCCAGGACTCACCTTTCAGAAATAGCAGCAGTCAAAGCATCTGGGTATGTGTGACAGGTTTATATGAGACAAAGCCTGGCACTAACAGCATCTGACAGGCTCTAACAGAGTCCTGCAGGAAAACAGTTTAGGAACTTCTTGCTTTTAAAGCTAAGGAAAACAATAACAAATCACAACAACACTCTTATCATATGTTCTTAGGCACAAAAATGTTTATTGACTCTATGCAACTCATGCTTTCACTTGCTGTAGGATTTCATTTTCTTGTAGCGGCAACAGTAGACCAAATGAGTCTCTTTGGTGAGGCTGCTATGCAAGCCGAGGAAATGATTCTGATGCTAACACTGTGTCTTCCCTGTCTTAAACAAACACATGCCAATGCTTCTTATTTCAAATTAGCAACCACATCCTACATATTACAAACCATCAGATCTCAGCTGTTAGCAAGCTGTTCCATGTTGCCAGATATCCTTGACATTAAGATTATCTGATGGTTGCTTTGTGGTTGCTAAGGCAGAGTCTTGCTAAGTCTCATTCATGCAGAATAGGATTTATTCACTGCTCCAGTTTCCCAGCTCTCTGTCTTCCAAAATGAGATTCATAATGGATTTGGTGGCATATAAAAAAAAAAAAATGTACATCCTTGGTCTGAGTTTTTCAAGAAATATCCCTTATGTTGGTGTTTACAAATGAGCAGTACTTGATTGTGACAAACTTCAGAGAAAAATTTGCCACATAATCCTGAATTTGAACTTTGCATAATGTCTGCTTTTCTGCTCTTCAGCCTTATCAAACTACCCTCCTATCTCTAAAAGCATTTCTAATTAGATTATATCAAACATTACATTAATTAGCAGAATCCATATTTCCCCAGTACATGGTGTAGTTTCTAATTCTGATACAGATTTGGCTAAGGAAAATCTAAACTGTTATTTAGCTCACTGCAAAAAGAAACACAGCATTGCAGTCCTTATTTCATTCATGCTCTGCTGAGCATAGAAATCAAAGTGATACCAGCAACAAAGGAAAGCCACTTTGTGTGCCAAAGCTCATCTGGTTTTAATACACCACTTTATCTCATGATCACTTTCACACTGTCTGTTGTTTTAGCAAAACAGTAACATGCCTATGCTTTCATACCAACAAATTCTATTATTAAAAAACAACTACATAGTTGCATTTAACATTTTTCTTCCAAATTATTCAATTGCTAAGGGAAAACAAATCCACATGTATAACATTCAACACATTGATAACACTTTCAAAATATTCCTTTACAGATGACATATACATGTGGCTAGTACTGACAGCTGGGGAGATTTTGAGCCGTTTGTTTATCTGGTGTGCAGATGTACTAAAGTTGGAAGAAGGCTACATTTGCAAACACTAAATTAACCAAGCTATGCCTCTTCCAAAACATGCTACCAACATCACAAAACTGTGTCTGCATTTTACTAAAATTATCATAGAATTTATTTGGGGTAAAACAAATGCTTAGACTCATTGAGGTTCAGGAAAAAGTGACCCATTCACTTAGCACATCAGGGATTAGAGCCACTCAGTGTCACTGTGAAAGGCAATTTTTATTTTTGCTCTCTTGCCTGGCAGCATTTCAAGCCAAACCTTCTAAGAAATATTCCTAAGAGCAGATTTTTTACTTTCTTTTCATACCAACAAATTCTACTATTAAAATTAGAACTAGTAGAATTAGACTTAATGCTTTTTCTTTCTGTCAAATGAAGTCATTGGTAGAGTAAAAAGGCTGATCTTTATATATTATTTGCTCATACAGTAGAGTAAGCAGAAATCTACTTGTCTGGTTGCTACTGTTTAACAAAAATAAAAACTTGTGTGGCAGGGACTGGTAGCAGGTAAGGAAGTCACATACTTTGTCTCTGAAATTATCGTTTTATTAAGAACCTGTTTTTTTTTACGAAATGTAAGAATTCCAACAAGAAGGATCATTAACTCTATGAAGTGTTGGATTCATGTCTCTGAAGAACAGAGGAGAGAAATGCAATGTCTTGTGTTGTTTTGAACTTTGTAATTATCATTTACCTAACTTAACGGGAACGACACTTTTATCCAGAATTTCAATCACAATGGTTGAAATTAGTGTGCCTTAACCTAAAATATGAGATTTTCACACAATTTTTCAAGAATCAGAAACTTTTTCATATAGTAAAGCTACAACAACTAATTTAATTTTAGGGTATGAGTATCAAGTTAGGATATTTATTTGTGCTTTTCTCTAAAACTGGACAGCACCTACTATGATAATTCAGTGTTCATTTTATGTTCCTTGAATTTTGTGCTAAGCTGCTTGTTTTCCCCACATGGAAGTTTAGTAGCAGTTATGTGAACTTTTGATTTGATCAAAAAATAAAGCGTCAGACTGCTAAGGACAGCATCAGATCTCTATTACAAAATGTGGTTGAGATATAAGGAAATTTGTCAGAGAAGTGTATTTTAAGTATATCTAGTGTAATGTATATGTTTGGGGTCAGGAAAGAAAAGCTGTTATTCTTTACAAGTAGAAGTTACACAACAAGGGATCCTGCAGTGTACAATTCTGTTATATAAAATCTTCCTTGTGACATAATTTTCTATATTTTTTTTCATGCTTATGCATTTCAGTGCAAGAAGGCTGAATGTGCATTAGCCAACTCAAAAGTATCATGGGCTGCAGTTGTTTCCTGTTTGACCTATCGAAGCCTTTTTATTATTGCTGGAGATTTTTTTAATATATGAAAAAGAGCTCCATTGCATTCAGGTGGGGATACACGGATAAAAAATCAGACTCAAAGTAAAAAAAAAAATAAAAAAGAGGAAAAATAAAGAAACAGAAATGTGAGATCACTTATGATTAATGCCTTACAGTATTACCATGCTCACAACTGCTGTGCCATCCATCCATTAATGCAGACCTGTAATTGATCCTCCTTTACTAAGCCATGTTCTCTCTACACAACAGAACCAAAAACCAATTAGCTGCAACAAGTACAATTAGAATTATGTTACCTACCTATTAATACAGCAAGTTGAAAGGACTAAATTCAGGTTTTGATGCATGTCTGTCTTTTGTACCAGTACGTGTCAGAATATGAAAGCATGTATCTGTATCAATAAGAACAAAAAGGGCTCTGATAAAATTTGTAGTACGGAGAGAAGGCAGGAAAAGCTATCACTGCAACTGGAAGAAGGCATATTTTTTCCTTTGGGGCTTTTGGTTTGTTTGTTTATGAGTTAGTTGAAGTCAGAGTGCAGCATGGTACAGCACAATAGAACAGAAAGGCTACAGACACAGGTAGATAAAGGAAACAGGAGCTATTGTGAAATAGTGCTGAAGAATAAACTACTGAGTTATACTAGAAGAATGAATGTATGCAGTAGAAGTTGTGGTACTTCATAAAATCTTAAAACAGCAGTAGGAGGTTTTACTTAAGCAGGAAAAAGGAAGATGCCAGAGAACAAATTATGCACAAACAGCATGAGAAATAATGTTTTAATGTTTTAAAACATTAGCACTTTTTTCGTGTCCCACAACAGCTTCCCTAGACTTCAGAACGGTTTCCTCCTTCTCACTACTCCTCTACTTTTATATGCCAAATAAAGACTTTTTCAGGTCTGACGGAAATAGTATCCCAAAACCACCTGTATTTTTCCTTAAACAATTAAGCTTTTTGCGTCTAAGCTGTGATCCAAAAGCCTTACTTCCAGCAGAAGACGTACAAGCATGACATCACCCCAAACATAAATGTGTATGCGTCTTGACCTTTCAGTTTCCTTGAGAGCGAGCTAACACCCACTGAATGTGACTATTAAAACAAAGGGAAGAAAAGCGTTGCTGCACCCTGCCATTTTCAGAAAAAAAATCCAGCTAATGGAAAGTGCTTGACAATGCTTGCTTTTGTCTCGTCTCTTGCATGTTCAGCTGTACCTAATCTTTTGTTTGCAGTTAGACAAAAGCCAGGACAAATTACATGTTTGTTTATGCCTATTCAAAGAAAAGGAACAAAGGTTTCAGAATCAGCTATAGAAAATGGAGTTATTTTTCTAACTCTTTACAAATATTTAAATTGTAAGTATTTGAGCTGCAAAAATAGCAAGCCTAGCTGAAACTGCCATTTTCCAAGAAAAGTGAAAAGACCTTTTTTTTAAAAGGTAAGAAATTCTTTTTCCATTTTTATGCAAATATTTTCACGAGTAGTTAAGAGGAAAAATTTTTAGGTTTGATTTTACAAGACAAGTTGGATTTTCAAGTATTACAGTTTGGGGTTTAGGTTTTTCTGATGAAAGAATGTAGGAAGTGAACAAATCCACAAAAATATTTCTTCTATTTGGAAACCACTTGTTTATAACAACTCTGAGGTACTCCTGGTCCTAGGAAATGTTATACTCCACAAATTTATCTAATTTTAAACTAAATACATGCTGTAATTTTACAAGATAATTTTTGCCATTAGTTCAGCTGCATATTATATTTATCTCTGACAACCATGTACAACCTCTGAAAACACTGTACAACCATGTTGCTTCTTGCAGCATGTTTTATGTGGTCTGTAATGTACTAAGTCCAAAAGACAGACACTTTACTGTACAACACGGAGCAGTGGGAATGAATAAATGTCTTCCAGGCAAGGTAAATTATTAAAGAAAAAAAAAAAAAAGGGTTAAATGTATTTTCTACTGCATGATTTTCACTGTTTTGAAAAACTTAGGAGCTTTTGGCACTGGACACTGGAGTGAGTGGTGGCCTACTGTATCATGATATGAACCCTGCTACCTGTACACATTTAAGTTTTGAAATGGAGTTGTGATGTAGCATAATCTTTGGTAGTGACACTACATTCATAGTTGCTGTCCGTCAGTGTGGTTCTCTTCTTTGGGCTGTATTCTCTGTTAAGGGATAATGAAAAATATTGCTGTTTGAGAAGTGAAGGTCCTTATTCATTGCAATGCAAAATCCGGCAGCTGCAGGGCAGAATTTTGATTTACCCATACAACTTTGTGTGGAATACCAGAACAGGAACGAAGCTACAATATTAAGACAGAGCACCGGAGACACTGAATTATGATAAATAGATATGGATATTCAGAAGAAAACCCTGAACCACTACTATCATAGGATACATGCAATTAACAGGGCTTTGGTTTAATAATACAGGTACACAGAGCTTGGGAATGCGCTAGAAAAAAATCCCATAATTTTAAAATATGGTTGCTAAACTATAATTATCTCATTTGGCAGCAACTAGAAAAATCAATTGATCATTTTGCTGATCGCTTAATTATTTAATGATTCACCCTTGTAAGAATCCCTATACAGTGCTAGAGCAGCAGAACAATACCAGTTCTGTAAAGAGTGAGTGTTCAGTTCTGTGTAGCCAAAGAGATAATGTCAATCCACTTAACCTAGTACAGAAAATGAGAGTTGGATTCCCTTCTGGAAAAATGTTTCAAGATAAGCAAATTACATCTCGGTCTAGAGAATGTCATGGATATCAGAAATTACATGTGTAATTGCATATGCATATGTGTCTGAGATAAGTCATCCTCGTGTTTCTGTAGTTATTTCCACAGCGTATGGGTATGTGTGTATATAGCAAGACTGTTTAGTATTACAATTTCTTAATTTGTCTGCCTCTATTCTACTAGTTGATCTAAAAAGTTATATCACACAGTTTATTATATGAAAGTACATAATGCATATGATGAGTTTAAAAAAAGTGTTTCTGATCTGGGACCAGGGTTTCTCTGCAAGAGTGCAATAGAAAAGTGTTTGGTGAATGACCACAGTATCAGAAGAGCAAATGGGTCTTTCAACATTGTTCTAATGTGCTTGCATGCTCGATATTGAATAAAAATCAACTTTGTACATAGTCTAAAATTATCAACTACTTTTTCAAACCAGTTGGGGACTGAAATGGATTCTTTAAATCTGAGTTTTGTGACACAAGCTGAATTTGTCACAGCAGTAGTGGGCAAACTTTATGCTCTTGTGTATATCTTATTAGCTGCTCATCCAGTGCATTTTTAGGTGATTATTATTTTTTAATAATCTAAATTATTAGAAAAGGCTTATTCATCCCACAGAAACCCTGGTTTTCTGTGATGCACAAACTCTGAAAGTTCATGATTATTTAACATGTACTCTTCACAAAGGTTGACACGAGGTTAAGCTGTCATAAAAATCCCTGCTCTGCACTGTTAGGCAGAAAAGATGTTCAGGCTCAGAGGGACTGAGTTACCTTGTCCTAGCAGCTGCCTGTAGCCCTGACTTGTTCTTCTGTTCTCTGTCAAAATAAAGGACCAGTACTTCCCGTAATTTTCTTGGCCAATATTAGCTAAATATGTACAAAATTTTTAAGTAAGTAAAAAAGTTTCATTTGGGAAGATGCCATTTTATTTACACTGTTTGCATTTTGGCAAAATCTATTTAAGATCTTTGCAGATTTTTTTTGATAATGTGACATGTCCCATTCACAGAACTTTTGTTTACTGTGAGCATTTCAGCTAAAGTGAATTCTGGATGGAATCTAAGCCATTCTCCAATCTTCCCTATATGCAACAAGCTAGTCTTTGTCTTTGTTGTTTTGTTGGGTTTTTTTTTATAACTTCAGCCAAAAAGGAATTACACGGTAGTTATTTTATCTCTATATAAAGGAAACAAGCAACAAGGAGTTAAAGTAACAGATCATAGGAGCAAAGTCAGGTGTGGCTATATTCTAAAATGTACTGAATTCTGCTTTAAAATAGAAGGCAATTTTTTTTACCTGATTGAGAAAAAAATGTTTGTCTGACAACCTGCAGCTTGCTGGATAAAAGAACAATACTGTGCTGAATATAGTCAGTAAGCAAGGAACAGGGCCCCCACTCTGAACCTGCCTTTCCTCATTATGTGTAGCCATGATAAACCATGCTGTTCTTGGCAGGAAAACAACATACCAACCCACTCTGCCAATAAAATTTATTTATACATGTGTTGGAAAACAATCCAGTTAGACTGAAAGAGAGAAAACCCATAAGCTTTCTCCATACCTATAATACTATTTTACTAAAGGAATTTCTGTGATGCTTGTCATTTTCAACTACCTTTAGCTTTAACTGAAGTTTTAGGAACACTCTGAAGGTTTGGACCACTTTTTTTCATAACGCAAACCTAAAAACTTCTCCTAAACACCCCTTAGCTATTATATGCTCACTTGCTTTTCATAGCACAACAAAAGAGATCAGTAAATATATGGAGGAGGCAAGAATGAATTTTGGGAATGCTAATAGCATTACACATAAATTTACCTTCAGCAATTGTTCCAGTAATTATATGCCTTATTTATTATATTGTAATGAGTGTATTTTAAAATAAATTCTGACAAAAACCGATAAAATAATTTCTAATAAATTTCATTTAGAATATGTGTACTGGAATCTCCTTTTATAAACTTATTCATTCTAAGATCATCACACGTAACCTCTGATGGCTAAAATAAAGATTTGCCAGTGGATTTCTTTTAATTGTAAAGCACAACATATTCGATTTTCCTCACTATAGATGTCTGTAGGCACTGGATTGCATTTTCTCAAGTACCTTCCAGAAAGTGTAGCAGAAACCTATCACTTTCCTCTGGATTAAAGCTAGGAAAGTCAACAGTTTCAGCAAGTGTCAACATGCAGTCCCACCTGACATTTTCTGGCTATTATTTAATAAACATCTCTAAGGGCAAAAGTGGATTTGTGCTTCTAAAATTTGTATTCTTCTCTGTTTTTTTTTTAATGAAGTCACAACACACAGCTGGCTGAAGCTCCCACATCAGTGTTTCCCATGGATCTCCCTGTGTCTCAGAGAGCTAAGTATACAAGTGAGAAGGGCAAAACACAGCATGAATGTCCTAGCTATGTGGTTTTGAGCTGGCAGGGCTCTTTTACCTGGGCAGCTACCAAATGTGATGTTTTGGAATATGTAACTACTTTAGGAGGAAAGTGTGAAATAAACCAAGAATCCACTCGAAAGCATAAAGCTGGTTTTTCATTTTGTTTTGTTTTGGTTTTTTTTTACAAAACTATGCATTTATTTTGTATATGGTCTACTAAAATATCTGCTAGAAACTTAAAAGCAGATATTGCCCAAATAAGAATAAAATGCTTGTAGCATTTTATTTCTTTTATTTCAAAGAATATCTACCTTAAAGTAGGTATTCTTTTAGTTGAAGATACAAGAACCAGAGCTAATGCCTATGTTTCCTCTCTCTAAGACACTGAATAGATATTAGGAATACATTTAATGGACACTTGAGTATTACTATGTTGCTGCTTTTCTTCCTTCTTTCCCCCCCTTTCTAGATGGATGTTTTTTGTGGGTAAAATAAAAACAAGGCTCTCTACAGACTGACAGTGGCTAACCCCAGCTGCTTCCTGTATATTTCCTAAGTTGAGGACCTCGCATTACCAGTTGCTGTGACATATGTAATGTCATTAGAGAGCGGATAAACAACTTCAAAACCATCTACAGAGCCCAACATCTAATTAGTCAAACAAGCAGGCTGGGAAATCAGAAACACCAGAGCCAACTCTATCTTGCAATGTGCTCTGAGAAAAACTATGCCAACTGCACCTATGCTCCAGGGTAGTATTAAAGTGACTCCAAGTACAAATAATCATGATCAGATGAAACAAAGATAGTATCAGTTTTCTAATTCTTTAGAAAAAAAAGATGGATTTTAATAGGCTATGTCTGTGTTATAGCAGGAAGGGTGACAAAAAAATAATACCTTGTTCAGTGGTGAGTGAAATATCACCTGGAACTGGTAGGTGGAGGATGCAAGGGCATTTTGGGTGGGGAGTCTGAGATTTTCTTCTTGGCAAATTAATATATTGGAAAACATCCAGCAGAAATCCTGTTCTCACTGTGGTGGGGCTGGGAAAGACAGTTTAACTTTCACACTGGCAGAGAGACCTTCAGCTAGATTGATATATCCCTTATCCTGAAGGCCTATAAGGTTTGCCTACGTGCATGCACAACCTGTGACTTCAGAAAGCACTCTCATACACTGCTGAAAGTGGGGTAATAGAAAAGACAGAACCAGGAATTTCTCTGAGATGCTCAAAAAAAAAAAAAAAAGAAAACAAAGCAAAAGGCAAGTTCTAACTGGAGAATGGGGAGGAAAGGGAGGAATAATCTAGGTGCAAGTGATAATACACCAGGCTGTATTACCCAGAGAGGCTCCTGGAGATTTTCAAAACTGAACTAATCTTGAGCAACCTGATCTACTTTGAAGTAACCTCTGCTTTGAGCAGGTGACCAGGGTCGATGAACACCAGAGGTCTCTGACAACATGAATTATCTTGCAATTCTGTGATATCCTACCAAGTTTCAGGGATGTGGTTCTTGAACTTTAAGCAAGGACTTTGTGTCAGGGCTGCAATTTGTATTTTGGGAGAGGTTGCTCTGACACAAAGAATGAGGTTATTATTCTTCAAAGCTGAAGCAGATCTTAATGTGTTTATAGACATTTGATTTAATTTCATCTATTATTTTCTGTCCTCTGCATCATTTCAGGCTTCTTTCTCGATCTGGACATCTTTCTTAAGACTATTTTCAATTGTGTGAGTCAGAAGCAATGTCTTCTATTGCCTCAGTTGTTCCTTAGGGGACTGTAGGACTATTTCGGCTTATTATTTTGCATAGCACTTCTGCTATGTGCCTTCTCCTGACAGCTGTGAATGCCACCTCTAACTCTTCTTTGTATTTCAGTAGTCACTGAAAAAAAAAAAAAAAAAAGGAGGGGAGAGAAAAGTCCCTAAATAATAAAACAGATATGATAATAATTATTGACATGTGGCCAAATTACAAAGAATTAAAAGGGTTTTTCTGTAATGAATATGGCAATTTTTTTCGCTTTACCAGATATGCTGCAACATTATTAGGGTGGGTTTTTTTAACGCAAGGTTCCAGGGCAAAAAGGATCTGGCACAGTAGGATTTATCCTTTGCCTTGATCTCGAACTTAAGTCAGCTCTTGAACTCTTGAGCAATGTTACTCCTAGATGTTTAGGTCTGGCTACTGCAGATAAAATAAGACAAAAATTCCTTCCTTTCTATTAAATTCTCTTCATTCCAGACTGAAAATATACATAAAGGGAAACATGTTACTCACTCTTAGAATATATATAGACTATCTCTGTTTCCTCCTCCACTGAGATATCAGACTGTAACTGCACAAATATTACTGCTCAGAAGGTTACGTGCTCTTCAGAAATTTTGTTAGAAATGTTGTTAGAGCTAAACAAAACATTAAAAATTATGACAAATTTCTAACTTTTCACTAGAAGTTGACATGTAGATTTAATCGAATTTTAATTAATTGTTAGAGGAAAAATGGGAACAAAATTGTTTTTGAAAAAATGCTAACGCACATTTCTAATGCAAGGTGTCTAGAAACAGAAAATTCCTGTGGTAGCTACAAATAGAATGGATTCAAGGTAACTGAGCTAAGCTCTCAAAAGGTTGCCTGAGGTATGTCTTGCCTGAATAGCAACGAGATCCGTGTACATGCTATTAACAGCAACAGGGTTGGAGCATCTCTCCTACGGAGACAGGCTGAGGGAGTTCAGCCTGGAGAAGAGAAAGCTTCAGGGAGACCTTAAAGCAGCTTCCAGTACCTAAAGGGGGCCCACAAGAAATCTTATGAGGGACTTTTTATAAGAGCAAGCACTGACGAAAAAAGGGGAATGGCTTTAAACTGAAAAGAAGGTAGATTTAGATTAGCTATTAGGAAGGAATTCTTCACTATAAGGGTGGTGAGACAGTGGAACAGGTTGCCCAGAGAAGCTGTGGCTGCCCAATCCCTGGCAGTGTTCAAGGCCAGGTTGGATGGGGCTTTGAGCAACTTGGTCTGGTGGAAGATGTCCCTGCCCGTGGCAGAAGTGTCAGAGCCAGATGAGCTTTAAGGTCCCTTTGAACAGAAACCAGTCTGTGATTTTGTGTTTAAAGCATGAAAAAAGGAATTACAATATAAAGACTTTCTCCAAGAAGAATCAGACCTTTTCATGGACTGAGAAACCACTACTTTGACAAAGAGCAATTAATACCCTGGTGTACCTGGGAAATATAAAATCTTACAATCAAATTAGCTCTTATTCTAAAATGAATTCCACTGCTCCTGAGCTTACAAATGTTTTATACAGTACTTCCTTTAGCAATATCATTTATAGAATTTATTGTATATGGAAGTTAGTGGGCATAATCTTTTTTCTTCTTTTTCCCCTCTGCATTCTATCAGTATTTGCTAGCACACAGGTCTCTAAATATTTGCATTAATACCCTCCTTACTGTATCATATTATAGTTGCAGTGTTGCTCAGTCCTCATGATGTTCTTTGTTTCTTTGGAATATATCATCCTTTTTTTTTTTTTCTTGGATAATATTTATTTCCTTTTTTTTTTTTCATAACTTAACTAACCCAAAGAAATCAAACTGCTTTTACTTTCCAGCAATTATAATTACATAACTACATTGGAATCCATACATAAAATGTAACTCTGCCAAAATCATCTTATTTCTGTTTTGCAGAAATTTTCAGTCTTTCACAAGCACTGATGCTGCATAAACCAAGTGTTTGTTTCATTAGGGCTTAACAATCAGTTGTCATTCTCGTGAACAAAAATAAACAAAACCCAAAAAGCAAAACAAAACAAAACAACCAAACAACCAAAAAAAAAAAAAACCTAGGCAAAGTGACTTACTGTACAAAGATGACATTTCCAGGTTAAAATGAAAGAACATAGACTGTCTTACCACTTCCATATTTACATCCCTGTACCTGCCTTTTTTCTCACTACACAACCCATTGAAGATAACAGTTAAGTAATTCTTATTGCAACATGAAAAAGAGAGAGAAAACATCACACTGATCACTAGTGATAGCAGCTGTTATGTGATTTTGTTATGAAGCTATTTCCTGCTGCTAGAGGGCTTGAAATAATATTTACCCCTGTAATTGTAATTCCATTTATTTTATTCATCCTAGCCTAAATAAAAAGCATAGATTAATCCATACGGAAGATTTCATGGAGATAACCTCTTTAGAAAAAAAATAATAAATGTTTTTACTAATATTTGACATGTTATTACAAAATAACCGGTGGCAGAAATCATATCTAAACCAACCAAATCTGTACTAACTTCAAATATCAGTCTTTGTTCCTTGTAGGACTAGACTTCCACTCAATTACTTTTCATGAATGAGCAAATTGCTTGCATCTTATTTACTTACTATTATTTATACATGTATACTTTATACATGTATAACTTTATACAGTTACTTTAGGCATCTGAAACCAGGCATCCAAGTTATCTCTATGGTGAATGAAGAGATACAGTCTCTAGAAGCCAAAAAAGCAAACCCTGTAAGATGTCTCAAGATAGGTATGCTGTTATAATTATTTTTCTCCTCAGATATGACTACCTTAAACAATCTGTGCAGCTTATATGTCTATTATTAAGTATGATGAATTGTACCTGAAATGAAGGAATCATTTTTGTAAAATTATCCAATTAAAGGCTTATCCTAACAAAAACAAAGACCTAAGGAGAATCAGAGGAGCTATGAAAATAAGAGGGGTCCTCATAACCCAGTAATTACTATAAAGAGAGCACACACAAATGGCTAATCTCTAAGACCACCCAATGAAACCAGTTAGGCCATAGTTTCTGGTCAAACGAGTCACAGAAAGGAGCTTTCTCTGTGTAATGACAAGCAAATGAATGACCTTGCTGTCTCAATGAGCATGGGACTTAGTGGCAACAGAGTTTGGGGGAGAACTTGAAAATTACCAAAAGATATTTTCAGGGTATAGCAGGATGTGAAAAACTTATTAGGTGATGTTGAGAAGAGTCAAAGGTGAGGGAAGAAGGGATCAAGGTGGATCCGGGAGAATAAGTGTGAGGGAAAAGAGGACAATATGGGCTGGCCAAGTGCACCAAGAATGAGAAACCACAAACTGGAGGGTCCTGAGCACCCAGGTGCTAGCAACTGCAGGAAGCTGCAGTCTAGAGGCCTGCTACAAAGTGGATTGAGCACGTAAAGCTAGCCACACAAGAGACTTGTGTACAGCCTGTGTGTGTGTGCATACTCTACTAATGGACTCTAATCCTGATAACCTGGAGCAGAGGAACAGTCTGGCCTGCTCATGTTGGGATGAGAGCTGTGCTGAGAAGGACAAATATTCCTGTCCTTGTCAATCTGTGCACCCAGCTGTGTCAGTACTGTACATATGTCTCTGCCAAGCCTTGCACTGGGCTGGACCTGAGACAGAAGGAGTTCCCCAGGTCCTGTATGCTCCTAGGTTCAGCTGCCTCTGGTGAGGTGCAGCCTCACTCTGAATTTGAACTACAGAACTACAGAAAGGCACCAGGGTAGGCTTGCTCTCCAGCTCCTTACAAGAGCAGGACAGCATTGCTTAGGAGGAAAGCACCTGCCAGATATCTTTCATACTCATATTTCAATTCATTATTACCTGTACGTTACCCCTAGAGGAGAACCTTTTAAATTTTAAAGTGATGGCTCTATATGGAGGATGGAGCGAGGAGGTGGCTGGTTTCTTCTCCCAAATAACAAGTGATAGGACAAGAGGAAATGGCCTTAAGCTGTGCCAGGGGAGGCTTAGACTGGATATTAGGAATAATTTCTTCAAAAAGAGAGTGATCAGGCATTGGAACAAGCTGCCCACGGCAGTGATAGAATCACCATCCCTGGAAGTGCTCAAAATACATGTAGACAACAACATTAGTGACATGGTTTAGTGATGGACTTGGCAGTCCTGGGGTAATGGTTGGACTTGATGATCTTAAACGTCTTTTCCAACTTAGCTGATTCTATGATTCTATTCTCTAAACCCCATGTGACCTGTGGAACAGGGTTCATTACATGCATTCAATTAATTTTTAAAAACAGTTAATAAACCACCACCACCAAGAAACAGCAACCAATCTACAGGAAAACAAAATTTAAAAAATTAGTATTGAGTAATCTGAATCTTAACTTACATGAGCAAATTGATAATGTGCTCATTTTAGCTGGAGACTGCTTATATTCTTTGTCTACTGGTTTTCAAATAGTTGACTGCAAAGAAAATTAGTGAATGAGAGCACTCATTAATTCTCTGGTGGTTCCTTCTTCTGTTTTCCACAGCAGTAAATTCACATTCATTTGATTATCTGTATTATTAGTAAATCAGAGGAATAAAAAGAAAAAAAAAAAGAAAAAACAAACATAAAACCCCCCATCCAACTGCTATTCAGACACAATTATATACAAATTAAGACTCAAAAAGCTCTTATCCCTGCTGTTGACTATAGAGCTTCATCTTGATCTCATGCATTGCTCACATTAAGTACCATCTTGAGTGACAACAAAGAAACTTGAATCACACTTTAATCTGTGATTGCATTTGAATATATTTCATCCATCCCCCTGAATATTTATTTTTAATCACGCTGTAGCACCATCTACCAGAGCACAGTGAAACAAGACATGAGAGGACTTGTACCATACCTAATAGTCCAAGTACCTGTCCTAGGTATTTTATCCAAGAATGAGGTGTTTCTGCTCCACTACAATATAAATATTAGATAATAAAAGTATTCTGGAGTGTTGGGGTATAGCCTACAACCAATATGAATATAACATAAAAGCAACGGGGTTATAACTTTCAACCAATATTTTGCTATCGATCTAGATTTAGAACACTCTTTTAAAATTTATTTTTTAAAAGCTGAATTGTTGGTAGCAGACAAATAATTAATGATGGGAAATAGAAAAAAAAATACAGGGAAAGGTAACAGGTTAAGGGAGAATGAGAGTAGGAAAAGACAAGGAAAATAGAAAAATAGAAAAAAAGAATGCAGGAAAAAGGGAATCTGAGTGAAAGGTAGTTGCAGAGAGTATTATTTACATGAGACAGACGAAAAAATGCAAGAAGAAAGAGAAACCTGACATAATAATCAATAAAAAGGCTTAGAAAAGCTAAAAAGAAATAAAAGATACAATCAAGAAATCAAGAACTAATGGAGGCAAAGAAGGATTTTTGACTACTTTTTTCTGTGCACCCCTAACTAATGGAAAAGAGGGTATGTGGAATAGGACATGAAGAAAACTTAAAAAAAAAAAAAAAAAAAGATTAAGGGAAATCTCTAGCGATACTACCAAAGAAGCAGAAGCAAGGCAAAAAGCAGAGGAGGAGAATGTGATATAGCTTATGCTGCAACTATCAACATTTTAAATATATTAACATTTTACAGTGTACTTTCTTTCTCTTCATTTCCATTCATTATATTCTATACTTTTGTAGAAACATAGACTTGAGCTACATTCTGCAAATTGTTATATATGAAATTTCATCTGCAATCTTAAACTTCTAAAAGTAGACCACTGCTGCTAGATATTTCCCATAATACCGCAGATGTTTTATTTTAGTTTAAAGCCAATAGGTGGCATTAGTTTATTATAATAATGATATTTTTACATTTTTTATTTCACACAGGTATTTGTGATGAATGATTTAGAATTCCTCAATACAGCATGAAAATCTTAAGTATGTATTTTCAATGTGCATCATTATGTTTCACTGCTGCTTAAATTATCTGGAAATTATAAACCCTTGAAACACACTAATTTACCATTCAGGTTTGATTTTCATGAAGATTTTCACTGGTACAAATTACAAAGGTAATTTTTTAGTGGATGATTTCTTTATACACTTTAAAATTTTGAGAGGTCTTTTGCATCAATAAATCTTCACACCATGCGTAAGGCTATATAAAGAAATAAGGATATCTCAGCAAGTCATGGAAGAAACACCAATCACTCACAGATTAAATCAGACTGAAATTGCTAATTTCCACAAAAGTAAGAAACCAAAGAGAAACTTTATTGCTTGCCAAACTTTCCTCCCATTTTATGTATTTGGCCAGCATGACTGGAAAAATGAAGGTCTCTAAAGGCATAGACTCGGGCAAGCTTCTTATAGTTTTGCCCCAGTTGAGGTAAGCAACCCAGTCCTGAATCCTGTTTACAGTACTATCAATCAGATTTTCACCAGTATAGCTGAAAGGCAGGCAGATAATTATATGAGAACATTTTAAATTGTATCTGTCACTTTAGTAAGATCCACTCTGTAGGGTTTTTATAGGGAGATTCTCTGCAGAAAAGTATTCTCATCTAAATGCATCTAAATCAGAATCTCTAAACCTAAAAAAAGTTTACTTTGCCTTCTTGAGTAGAATTCTGCTGGAATTATGACCTTTGAGACTTGGTCTAGAAAAGCCTTTAATTCCAAATGAAAATAATTATTCCTTTACTGTATTTCTTTTAACAAATTTTGAAAAATAGTACTGAAGTCTTGAATGAAACACCTCAGGTTTCAGTTGCCAGTACAGAGAGCTGATCACATTTTTTCTGCCTCCTTTTGTCCCACCAAATCAAAATTCCTTTAGGCCTGCAGGCAGTTTCTCCAAAACTGCCAGAGTCTGAATTCTTTTGTTTTACTTTTTGTGAACAAACCTTGTTGTTAAAAGGAAAAAGGAAAAGCTCATTCAGATACAATACCTTGTTGAAAAGCATTTCATGTTTCATTCCAGGTGTTAAATACTTATATTCATAATTATATATCATTGATGTGTTTATACACTCTTACTATACAATCCCTGTATGGTTATCGCACAATGCATTTCCTGGGATGTCATACTGGGATGTACAGGTACAGAATTCTGACATATTTTGCTTTTCAGTATCTTCTGCTTTATAAATATTACTATTCAGTGCCTTAAAGCTCTCTTTTAAGCTTAGCTTTTACAGATTTTTTTTTATATTAAAAAAATGTCCAGAACAATCATAGATATACCTTATATCTTACCATCTATGTTTAAAAAACTTATATTTCTGGGCAGTAAAAATGCTCATTGCTACTGTGTTCCACCAATTAAAATATTAACAGGAAAACCAGCACCTACAAAATTAAGTTGTTTTCCTTTGAAAAATATTTTGAAATCTCAACACGAAAAGTCAGCAACAGTGCATTCAAAGGATGCAGGATCAAAACCTTGCAGTTTTAGATGCTAATAAAGCTCGCATTCAGTGAGATATAAAAGTCCATTAAAATCACATATTTGTAATCTAGCATGTTGCATAGGCAGAAACTGTACCCAGGTATGCTTATTTTCTATGCCCAAATTCCTTAATGCCTCAAGACATTAAATTTAGGCCTTGAAGTGACTGCATCAGCTACTATAGCCAGTATCCTACAACTGGAGGAAACAATGCAATAGGGACTGAACTCAAAAACATTACCCAGAATATCTACCCTATTATCGTCTGTACAATAAAGGCTTAAGACACCTCTAAAATATGACACATTTAAGACTACTAAACAAAGGACCCCATGCCTCGAGGCATCTTGAGCAGGAGAAAAGAAGGTTACCATTAATGAATTGAATTGCTGAAGTGCAGAGAATTTGTTATCCAGAAGTGAATGCAGTCACTTCCTTAATGATCTCCACCCATCTGCCCGGAGGAAAATTGTTTCCTATTTCCTGACATGACATATCTGCTAATTACATTAAATAGGCTTATAAATATGGGAGCAAATAACAATAACCACCAACTTAGAAATTTGGAAGACAGCTCCTTGAATGGAGAAGCTGAACAATCATATTGATCCCTAATCCTGAGCACTGAGATCTTGGGATTTGATGTAATTACTGCTAGAGTAAGCCAGTTACTTTCCAGGAGTGGGATTTATTGGTTTTGAAATAGATATTTAGATTCAAATAGTTGACTGGGATGTAAAGACCAACAAATTCAGGTCATGGGTTGTAGGAGGAGATAGAATCACAAATGGTATTGAAATCCTTTACTGTTGAATTATTAACACAACACTCCAGTGACAACTATTAGAACAGATGCTTCAAAAATTTAAGCACAAATATTTGTAGTCAGCTTATCAGCTACAGAAGAAAACCTTCATTGATCATTTATATGATTAGTTTCTGGGGTATTATTTAAATGCTGGCTTGTAAAATCACCCTTTTAAATCCAAAACATATATTTAGATTATTATACTTTAGCAATCATAATGTGACCAAAGGGAGCATTGGAATAAAACAGTGACAGATGACCAAATCAGAAAGAAGACTTCTTTTCCTAGGATGTGTTTTAATGTGACTAAAGAAAATTTGCACTCTAAGAATCCCTGTCTTAATTATGCAGCCAGGGAATACATAATTAACTACATGGACAAATGTACAATGGTTCATAACCCCAAAAAAATTTCCCAATAAAGCAACTGTTGAGTACAGAGAAGTTTTCAATATGGATTAGAAATAGTCTCAACTAAGTAAGCAGTTATTAAAAGTAACATAGGGGTGAAGAAACTGCAACTATATCCATTTAAAGTAATACTTTGTTTCCCAGGCCCATTCCTTGAAAGAATCAGACTGACAGGTCTTCACCCTGTCAGCTTTTCACCCAAAATACTAGACTTCCGGCCACGTTTATTAGAAGTCCTTGGAGAACAGATGATGAAACAAGAACCCTTCCTTTCCCTAGACCATACATGTTCTTCAGAAGGTCCATTTCTCTTTTAGCCAAGGGACCACAGATAAACAAAAGACATCTGTAAGAAGTGTATTAGAATTTATGTTGAGATCAGTATTAAATTCAAGTATGCACAGCTACCTATAGCATACTTCCATCACTTCCTTTTAAAATGGTATAACCCACTTGAATGGTTATAACTGGTACTTCACTGAATATATAAGGAATAAACAAGTCATTTTCAAAGTCCTTAAGGATGTGACACAAATCACCTGAGGCCATTCCACTCTGACATTTATGGAGGAACAATATCCAGACCCACGTACACACCTACACAACTTCCACTTTTTACCCATTGACGAATCTTTTCTAAATCCACACAGCTGTCAGGGCGAACTGTGCCATCAGGATTTTTCAAGCAAACCCACAAGGTTATGCTTCCTTTAACCTAAACTTTAACCTTTATATCTTAAATATATCACTTGAGTTATATAATGACTCTGCTGATTGGAAAAGAGAGACATTTTTCCTGTCTCAAAATCATAATACTGCTTAACATTACATATTAATGGATAGATCTAGTCAAAGTAATGTTGCATCCACAATCAGTTTTATGGTACAATCTGTACCTGTGAGCAGAAATGGCTAGAGTCAGGTGTCAAGCTGAAATCTTTTCCAGGAGCAAAAGCCTGCCACACACTATATATCTGCCACTACAGATTAGGTCTAGCCAGAAATTATGTGAAAAGTTGGAAAAATTCAGTTTGAGAAAATACAATCAAAATTCTGCCATGCATTCTGAAGAACTTCCTAAGCCTGGGGAATCGATTCTTTTGGCTTTCCTTATTTCAGAGTGCTCATCCAGTATGTCTGCTTGCTCTACTCAAGCCCTGGAATTCCTTATCTAGGAGTCTCCTTTGGATCCAGCTCAAGCCATATGTACTGAAGTCCTTGGCTGTAGGATGACCTTGTCCTCAAGCCATGAATGACAGTCCTGGATCTGTAGCACTCTATTCGATAGACCTTCAGATCAAAATGCAACTTAACATTTCCTGACATTTCATAACCCCATTCTGGACAGTTCTACTCCTGAATTACTGTCAGAGCAAAATAAAGCTATTTCTTTTGAAATACAAATTCAATAAAATAATTTACAATTGAAGGTGGGATAAACTATAATAGTAAGTTTCATCACAATCTGTTTGCAACAGGGGAGATAAAGACGAAGAGGTTTCTCTTGAGTGATGAGAAGAAGGGAAAATGTTTGGTTCGCATTTAAAACTTCAAAGACAGGTGAGCACATCTGCAGCATACTCCCAGAGACTTGTGGAGACATTTGGTCCTTTGCATACGAGGGCAATAGCAAACCTGCATCTAAAACTGAGTGCATCACAATTTCATTTTGTTTGCTAGGGAATGTCCAATGCTTCTACTTTATTTCCAAGCTTTCAGTTTGTACCAGGTAAACCAGCTAACTGTGTGGCAAGACACTTCTTAATAAATGACCATGCTGGTTCTCATTATTAATGACTGTGAAGTGCTCACCTAATAAAGGTATTTTGAACAGTGGTTTCTAACACACACATGTATTACCTACTACAGGAACAGTTGCCAGTAGTTAAAAACATAAAACAAGCATAATTAATGTAGCTAACAAGAAAAACTAAAGCCTCATTTATTCCAGGATAAACTTGGTGCATAACTGTATATAAATTAGGTAGCACAAGTCACTGGGGTACCATTATTCAAATTCCTGCTTCCTTGATAAAATTAACACAAACAAAATCAGTTACTCTGCTCATTGATTTTTATTCCTCACTTCTTCATGTTTTGTGTAGGGGTGACAGCTTCAACCTGCCCTTCACTTGTCTAAGAACATTTAATTACCACACTCGTTGCCTCAGTTCTAAGTTATTCTGCATGTGGTGACTGCCAGCTTGTTTTAAGTGAAAACTAGATGTAAAAAAATACAGAAAAAATGAAACAGAAAAGTGTCAATCATTTTCTCTTTAAAATGCTAGTTTGAAATAGTGAGAAGAGCTTTATGGCAGGGCTGTGGTTTTTTTTTTAATGTCAGATACGAATCAAACTGTCTAAAGCACCAGGGGACCTTAACTACCCTGTCTGTCCTTATCTAAATGATAAAAGGCTTATGCTGGCCTTATTCCTTAAATATGATATATATTCAGTAGCATTTTTCTTTCCCTGTGTTTCAGACAAAGATAAATGGCAATGCAAACATTTAGTCATAACTAAAAGCTACCCAGGCAGCAGGGTCCTTTTGGGAAGCTATACAATAACAGTGTCAACCTAGAACAGCTTAAGGTATCGCTTTAAAATGACATGGCAAAAAACATACCCTACAGGGTAAAACATATTGTCTTGTAAATATGCAAATTTGCTCTGACAAAGTGTTATAGACACTGCTATCTCTGATACTGAGAAATCAGCTTTGTAAACTAGTTACTAACCACAGCAATTAGAACAGCTGTATTTCTTCAGAAATAAAACAAAAGGTCCTACCAGGTGCCACAGAGTAATGGTGCCACCATAGAAGTGACATAAATCTGAATCACCAAGGTTGCCTGAACTATTGTGTTAACAGTGGCATGCACCTTTTCAGAACCAAGTTTTATCCTTTGTGCAACCTGATATTTGCTGGCTAACAAGGACAAACCTTAAATTCCAGCTTTTGAACATTTCCAGTTCACCATACAGAAAGACAGAGGTATATTATTATGAACTTTTTTGAGACAACCAGTGTAATGAGTTTTTGCTTGATTCTTAATTCAGATGGAAGTTTTTCTTTCCTATGCTTCAATTTGAAATACAAAGTTATTTATTTTTTCTAACTAAGCCTTTAACTACTATTGTATAGATATGACAACAAAGAGGAACAAAGATTGTCTAATCAAGATGGTTTGAAGAAAAAAATCCTAACAATATTCCATGCTTTGGAGAAAAAAAAAAATAACACAAGACACAACAACCCTTTCCCAAAAGTCAGAAGATTGTTCAAATGACATTTTATCCCAGTTCCTGTTCACTTTCCCAAAGCCTTCTGGACTACTCTTCCACTGTGGGAAAGAAACCATAATTTATCATAGTCTGCTCCTTGCTTGCAGGGTCCTATTAACCTCACTGTCAGGCCCTGCCATCTCTTCTTGGGTAACCGTGAAGGACAGTTTTCCTGTCATCAAAAGATGACAAAAGAACATCCCCTTTATTAGCCTCCTTTTTCCTAGTTTTTCCTTACAAAAAATAGACAAAGCTGCACAACTGTTTTACGTCCATAGGTAATTCAATCACATTCTTTGAAAAGTTGTCAGGTATTTGGAAACTCACATTTTGTTTCTTATCTCTTCAATATGTTGCAGCTGTTATTAAAAATGAGGTGCATATTTCAAGCAAAAAAAAAAAAATCCAAAGTTTAAATTTACACTGTAGGGGCATACTCTATTCAGAAAAGCAAAGATCTCTGGTCAGTGATGTTCTGCCCAGTTCAATGTATATCCCAATATGTCATATTCACTTAAATCTTCACTCCTTGTAACTCCTCACACTGTGAATTCTCCCTATTCCTATGTGCTGCAGCTGGCTTTGGGCTCTCAGGAAGAAGGGCAACCTGCACCCAAAGACGCCAAAGGGCCTGTTTTCTAAGCATGACCCCAGCACAACCTTGATACCCTTGATCAGGTACCTTCAAAAAATGAAAACCAGAGAGTATAAATACTCATCATATGATCCTTTATTATGTGGTTCACTTAAGTATATGCTTATGCTTATATGCTTATTAAGTATATGCCTATTCAGTTTACAATACATGCAGCCATACAAGCATAATACAACAAAACGCACCACAAGTCAAATGCATGGAGGGATTTCTGCTGAAGTGAAACGAAATTTGATTATCAGCAGAACAGATGAAAATCCTTCCCACTGTAGACTATTTCCTGGCTAGATTTCTACTTTCTACCCCCAGCTGCTCTGTTATTTCATTTACTAACAAAATACGTCAAAAATTGGCATGTAGCACGAAACAGTCACATTTTTAACAACAAACCTATACCTTTGCTCACAGTTTCCAGGGAGGACAAATTAATCAGAAAGTGCCTCTGGAAACTTTTAGCTCAAATATTACCACTGTAAGTAAAACTGAGTTAGTAAAACTAGAACTAGAATAGAAATACTACTAAAATTTAACTGTAAGTGGTTTTCATGCAAACACAATATGAGTAAAGGCATCTAACAGCTTCGCACTGGGATGAGCTGCAATGATGAGAGGATCACAGGGAAAGATAGGAAGACATTTTTCAACAGCATCCCTTGTTTCTTAAGCAGAAATTGTGTATAATACATGTGAGAAGGTTCTATTAATATCCCCGGATAAGACTGAAAGAACTGGAGCAGAGAAGTGCATGTGTTGTTGCTGTTTCATACCTAACAAGCTGTTTGCTGCTTTCTCTAATACGTATTCCTTATCAAGCTGTGGAGGTGCTGATAAAAGCATTCTCCTTGCCCTTTTCCCATCCTTTCTCATAAAACATTGATGAAAACAGAAAAGGAAGTGCACTGGGAAAAAAAGTATATACAAAACATCCACATAGGCTGAAGTATCTTTCCAGCAAAAGCCTCACTTTTCTGTTACAGAAGTGTTAAAAGGGCCTTTTTAAAATGCATCCCTATCCAAAAGGTGTTCTAGCTGACAATATTTGGAGCAGCAGTATTTAAGCAATCAATGGCCACCTGAAATTTTAAAAAATATTTGTATTTTTAAGACAAAACAAAAAAAAGAGAAATTTAAAAAATCCATCTGGGACCACAAATGGCTGTGTCATCACTAGATAAATATTCTGGTAACTGAAATTTGGTTACAGCTTTGTACAAGGTGGCAACAATTTTAGTTTAACATCATCTCGGCATATACATAGAAAATGCAGGTTATACAGTTGATGACTTATCAAAAAAAGTACCCAAATCAACATTCCCACTGGTAAAATTGAAAGCATGATACTATAATGAAGAGGACGTGCTTATCTTTGATTTACTGTCTCTTCCGCAAACAGTCACTGCAAAGTCTGCAATAGAAAACACATGGTGTTTGATAAAATCTTCATGTTTCTGCTGAGACAGAACACATGGCAAAAGTACAATCTACACAGCAGCAGTAAAATCTTCTACAATGCTTTCTTTTTTCTCCATGGTTAAATGTCTTTTTTAAGAGGGTCTTTTCTCGCAAAGTCCACCAGCAGAATTTTTGTGAAAGGGTGTCTAGTTCATACTCAAAACATACACAGTTTAATGAAGTAATTTTCCCGACTAAATTTTCAGTAAATACTGAAGTTCCTTCTTGCCTCTAGTAAATATACATAATATCCAGCATGAAGTATGAAAGCAGCAGTTCAAGGACACCTAAATTGGAGAAGTGAGAAGAGGAAAAGACACTGGAATATGCTTCCAAAATATCTGCTGTGAAGCAAGCTACAAGGAAGCTGAAACAGCAGCAAATGAAAGAGCTGGAGACATAGTCAGAGGCATATACACATGATACTTTTGACATTTTATGTTTTGTAACTCTTGGATGATTTTTCCAGTTTCTTCACTCTTGCTTTGGCTGAGTAAAGGTGATTTAACCCTTCTTTCAAATCGTGCCTAGTATGAAGTATGATCCCTCTCTCAGCCTTTTCACCCCTGCCCCAAGATTATCTGTTTTATTATACACATTTTGAAATTCTTGAGAGTCGAGAAATGTGCTTTCCAGTTTTTTCAGCTTTCCTCTCCAAGAGGTGGCTTGAGGTCAGGTAATACTGAATAATACTGAATACCACACAGCAGCCAAAAGAAATCTCTTCTCTAGCCAGTTCTTCTCTGTTAAGAAAAAGCTTACAGCTCTAAGAGTATGCTTTTTAGAAAAGAAAACTAGCATATGTTCCTCTATGACTGCACTTCACAAATATAAATATCAAAACCAATAGAAAGTGCAGCTTATTTAACCTTTTGCTGTGTATTCATAGGATGTGATATTCTCTCCCAGAGAAATTTGTTTTCTTGTATTACCTCTTTTGTGGTTGCCTGAGTTGTCTGACTAATACAAAAAGCAGTGGATTCTTTACTTTATAGAACTGGGATTGCTCTGAACTCTCATTTTATTGTGTAACAAATTCAATGAAAATCTCTCTTGATTTTAACAAGAAGCTTAAAAAGATAATCAAAATTTTTAATACATACTATGATTTGAAAGACACAGATGAAGCTAGGCATGTCACAGAATGTAGAAGAGATTGCTGTAGAGAAGTCTTATGAGAACTACTTTTTTCTGGTCTTTGGCCATTATTCTGCAAATCAGTGTGGCCATCAGGTATTGACAAATGTGTCATCAGTGACAATGCTGAATGAAAGGAATTGAAACAAGCAAATATTTCTTGAAGTATTTGGGAGGGAGGTTTTGGAATTGAATTTAATGTGTCTTCACAGACTGTAGTGATGAAGTTCTTTTCCCTGTGAATGTCTGTTTCTCTTGAATGGTGCACATTTGGCGCTATTGAAATGGCATTCTGTTTGGATAATAATCTAATAAATCACATTTCTCAGGAGGAGAAAAATGTTTTGCATGTCTACACTAGGCAACTGACAACAGCAAGTGGCTCATAAAGAGACTGTGGAATTAGTATTCTGTAACTGTGCAAGAAAATGATGCTGAGAAGAGTCTTATCCACCAGTCACACAAATGTGCCAAAGAGTGGTAGTGTGATGCCATCTTGATATAGATTTAACATTTTAACAAGCTGAAAATTATTAGCTTAACCAAAGGTTAGAGTAGGGTACTGATAGAACTGATTTGATTCTAGTCCAGTTTAATTTAAATGCTGGCAAGGAAGCCTGAGGCAGTAAATGACAAACTGGTCACTGCCAAGATGTTTTGGACCTCCTTTTTAGAATATAAAATTGGTTGTTTCTGTTTTTTCCAGCCCCCATGCAATGTTTATATGATTACCAATATAAGCAAGTGGGATCGCTGTCCAAAATGCAGGTATTTGGCAGAAAGTCCATGTTTTCACAGCATTTCATGAGAGAAGTCCTACTGTGAATTATGAATGAATGATAACTACAGAGGTACCCACTCAAAAGAATATCCCTGATTTCTATTCTCTCAATGGTCAGTCAGCCCTCTCTGTCTTTTACCATTCCTTCTGGACAGACTGTTAAGAACAGATGAATTCATCCTTCTGTCCTGTATTATTCAAAGGGCTTCTTGATAGGAAACTTAGCTTCTGCTATTTCACTACGCAAGTTATGGTCTTGTAATAGGCTGATATAGAGATTCATATCCAAGGTCAGTTATTCTGGCAAGCCATAAAGCTGCCATTGTATAGGCAATCCAGCTTTTAGTAGTAGAGAACGCAATGCTGCTATGGTCAAAATCCATTTATAATGTGTAAAGCAGCCTTTCAAATCAATCAGAGGCAGTGATCTGTAAAGAAATTGCATCCCAAGGAATCACCTTGCACTTCCATTTTAATGCACAGCATCATTACATATCTCACATCACATAAAATCTGACTTCTGTGAGAACAGATGAGGGCACTAAATTCTTTTAACTTCCACTGACATGGCTGTAAGTATAAATTATGTTCAGAACTGCCTGGAAGTCACAAACGTAAAGCAGAAAACAAAATAAAACCATCAAAATTACTTAGTTTTTGTCCTGGCTCTGTATTACATACAAATGAAAACCTGTACATAGGACTGATGTTCATACCCTGCAAGCCATTATGTGTATGAGAACCTTGATGCTCACGGGTAGCCTGAAATCAGCAAGGAAATCCAATGAGATAAGACCCATTCATATGTGCAGTATTTCATTGTCTAGAATACTTCCATGCTTCAATGAAAGTGAAACCTCCAAGACACCAATGAAAAGTTTATCAGCTCAGGATCTGACAGGCTTCTCAGCAGCCTGTGAAAGCTTCAACCACTGCTCCAGGAAACTGAGCTGATGGAAGAAATTTAAAACTTCAGCAACACAAAAACAGCCGCTGGCAAAAGAAGTGCTAGTTACAAGCTCAGTACAGCAAAAACACTGATGTCCTAGTTCAAGTATCAACAGCACATTCCCTGATGGCACAGCTAGATGGCTTCTACTAATTCCCGCATCTCCTACTGAGTACAGGAAGACTGTTGTTCCATCTGTCAGCAGCAGAGGGGAGTGGGATAGGGGAAAGTCACTTATGCCAGTTTGCTAAGAAGAAATAATATCCATCTTATAGCACCAACAGCAGCATAGAAACAATATGCCAATATGCAAATAGCAGAGCTAGTGCCCTGTATTTCAGAGGTTTCTTGGTTGTGCTAAAGACATATGAAAGTGATCTCTGCAAAAGTCAGTCCCACTGCTACAATTATTGCTGGCATTGTTGAAATTATAAATGCTAAATTTGCAAATGCTGGGTAAGGCCTAAGGTACACTCCCTTGGACTGTGGGGAGTAAAGAGGTACGTGACCTCCAGGGAGGACTTCATGTCTAAAGACAATATTTCATGGAGATAGCAAGAAGTGGTTATTAAAAATGTGGGGAAAAATTGCTCCAGGGTATGGGTAACAAAACCACCAGTATGGCAGAAAGTTACGGCAAGCAGTAGTAGTTGACTAAATATCTGCTTCTTTTATTCATTATTCCGCTTCTCATCAACCAACACCCCCAAGTCATTCTTCTCATCAGGACTGCTCTCAATCCATTCTCTGCACAATCTGTATCTGTGCTTGCGATTACCCCAACCCAGGTGTAGGACCTTGCATTTGGCCTTGTTGAACTTCATGAGGTTTGCACTGTCAAGCCTGTCAAGGTCCCTCTGGACAGCATCCCTTCCCTCCAGTGTGGACCACACCACACAGCTTGGTATCATCGGCAAACTTGCTGAGGGCGCACTCAACCCCAGTATCCATGTCACTGACAAAGATATTAAACAGCGCCAGTCCCAGTATCAACACATGAGGAACACCACTGGTCACTGATCTCCACTTGAACACTGAACCATTGACCACAACTCTTTTGAGTGTGATCATCCAGCCAATTTCTTATCCACTGAGTGGTCCATCCATCAAATCCACATCTCTCCAGTTTAGAGACTAGGACGCTGTGTGACACAATGTCAAATGTGCACAAGTCCAGACAGAGGGTATCAGTTGCTCTTCCCTTACCCAGCAGTGCTGTAAACCTGTTATAGGAGGCCACCAAGTTTGTCAGGCACATTTTGCTGTTAGTTAAGACATATTGGCTGCCATCAGTCACCTTCTTGTATTACATGTGCCTTAGCATAGTTTCCAGGAGGCTCTGCTCCATCATCTTGCCTGGCACAAAGGTGAGACTGACTGGCCTGTAGTTCCTCA
This sequence comes from Coracopsis vasa, assembly GCA_026283785.1. Classification (NCBI taxonomy): domain Eukaryota; kingdom Metazoa; phylum Chordata; class Aves; order Psittaciformes; family Psittacidae; genus Coracopsis; species Coracopsis vasa. The sequence goes on from JANHGB010056444.1 coordinate 30,332, forward strand.
GGACTTCCTTTTCTTCTTTTTTAAAATGGGGATTATGTTTCCCCTTTTCCAGTCAGCAATAACTTCACCAAACTGCAATGACTACTCAAATATGATAGATAGTGGCTTAGCATCTTCATCCACTAGTTTTTCAAGACCTACAGATGCATCTCATCAGGTCCCATGGACTCGTACATCTTCAAATTCCTCAAACCTGGTCTTCTCCTACAGCAGGCAGCTCATTCTTCCAGTCTCTGCCTTCGCTTTCCGCAACTTGGCTGCTGTAGCTGGAGCCCTTGGTGAAAACCGAGGCAAAAAATTGAGTACCTCAGCCTACTCCATGTCCTGGGTAACCAGGTCTCCCATTTCTTTCTGGAGAGTGTCCATGTTTTCCCTAGACTTCCTTTTATCACCAATGTACCAAGAGAAGTTTTTCTTTTTGCCCTTGATGCCCTTGGCCACATTTAATTCTATCAGGGCTTTAGCTTTCCTATCCTGAAACTCGGCTGCTCAGACAATTTCTCAGTATTCCTCCCAGGCTACCTGTCCTTGCTTCCAACCTCTGTAGGCTTCTCTGTTGTGTTGGGAGTTTGTCCAGGAGCTCCACGTTCATCCATGCAGACCTCTTGATGTTTTTTGCTGAGTTCCTCTTTGTTGGAATACATTGGTCCTGAGCTTGGAGGAGGTGATCCCTGAATATTAACCAGCTTCCTTGGGACACTCTTCCCTCCAGGGTTTTATCCCATGGTACTGTACCAAGAAGATTCCTGAAGAGGCCAAAGTCTGCCCTTCTGAAGACCCGGATAGTGAGCTTCCTGTGTGACCTCTTTGCTGCTCTACCGCTTCACACTAACCGATTCTCCTGTGCCCAGCAGCTCCAGTTTTGACCTGTTCCATTCCGTTCCATACTCCTTCCATTACTGTACTTCTCACTTGGAGTAAGTGCACCTCACATATTTTAGGACTTAAGAATGTAAATATATGAGATTGCAAAAAGTGGAAGCAGATATAATGTCCTTAAAACCAGCTGCTATCATACTACATGTCACATTAACTTAACTAGTGTTGTTCCATCTTGATTCACTAGTTTTTGCTTGGGCTAATTCAGAAAGTTCAAAGGAGGTAAACCAATGTATCAACACAGGAACAAGATGCAGATCATGACCCTGTATACAATAAAAGTAAGTTAGTTCAGAGAATGTGACTTCAGTGAGGAAGGCACACAGGATACATGCTGATGGGGAATTTGGATTAAATATGTGACTGGATTTCAAATGACCATCACAAACCACATCAACTCTAAATGCTATAGAATTTTGCTCTCTGAATTGAATAACAAATTTAATATTTGAACAAAGCAAGAAATATTTAAATATTTCACTTTTCAGGAAAAAAGGGCAGAAGATTAAAGCGAAAGTTATTTGACATAATTTTTGTACATGTGTGCAATATGTTCTGTAACAGTTAAAATTCAGTGTGTCATTAACATAGATGAACCATATTCCAGCCAAAATATGTCTCTTGACTGTAAGAATAATTGGGCTGGGAGGGTATGTGAATGGCTAGAGATATCATCTGTCAAATTGAAATGTCATTCTGTTTTAGGTGCAAACATAAATATACCTGAAAATCCCTCAGTTTAGGATGGAAGAAAAGGAGCATGATGGGTCACTTTTTTTCTGATTTTGAAGCGAGGTGAAATGAAAGCTGACTTGTTTTCACTGCACCACATGCCGATGTCTATCCCAGCACAATGCGTTTGCATAGTTTCTTGTGGGCTGCTGTGCAATTTGAATATTCAAATACTTACCAAGTTTAAGGAAGCACAGTTAGCCAATTAACATTTATTCACGTGTAAGCATCCAGCACATGCACTGTAGCCCTTCTGAGTTTTGTGAGGCAGTTATGTCAGCCATGCTAGTGCCAAAGTAGCCCCCAGCAACATGCTCCTATATTCCTTCTAACCAATCATGTCTCTCAAAGGGAGTGCCTGATGCAACTGAAACATAACAACTTTATTTTGTAAATGTTTATGTCCAGTCCAGCTCACCACATGTCTGAATGTTCAACTGTACTTAAACAAAAAAGGTGGCAGAAATGTGGTGATGTGTAGCAGTACCATCCTCCTGCGCACATTACGTCTTGGAGCAGCCACACCTGTAATAAGTAGCACAGTCTAAATAATGAACTTGGAGCATTCATTTCTACTGAAGTTCACAGAAATGCTATCAGTGTCCATCAGGCCATGTTTCCATGGGAAATTGCTCAATTGAACATACTTGCCTTTGACTGAACGTTCTTTAAGCACATGTACAGATTGGCATGTGTGAGCACCTTCAGCTGTGTTGACTGTCTCATTGTACCTTTGCATGATATAGTGGATGCTTGTATTTGATTTATTACATGGGAAAGTCCTTTCTGAAGCAACAACAGCTAGAAGGAAAAAAGTGGTTCTAACTTGCAAGCTTTTAAATGGTATTTTTTAGATTGTCTTTCTCTAACTCTGAAGAAATTCCAGATCAGAGTTTCCTGATACACAATAGTAGCAGTAGGCTTTCTGAAACAATGTGAATAAAATCTACGTGTATTGTAAGAGGAATACATAATAACCCACTGATGGATAATCTGAAGAACCAGTTCTCAAAATATGAAAAGCTGTCTCTCTGAATAATTACAGTATTTCTTAAAATTACTTAACTCTTTTTCAGAACTAGATAACAAGTGGAATAAGCTTCTCAAAAATTTCATAATTTTACTAAATATGGAGAAATGTAATTTTGCCACAAAATAAACAGAAGAAAGCTTCATGGGTGAAATGTGCTCATTTCTTTTTTTCACTTTGAAATTGTACAGTGAAGAAACAGTACATATCTCCTCTCCATTCTAGCCTGCTTTGTTCAAAGATATGTTCTAAAGGAAATGAAAAAAAAAAAATTATTCACGCATAAAAGAAGTGTGATACATAATACCTCAAAATTACCATCACTGCTTTTCCCATGACTGAAATTAGAATATCTACAGGTTCTAATTACCTGCATTCACTTGTTAAAAATCAGCCTTTTATACGCATTCATTCTACAGTAAATCCAAATATTCTTACCTACCTTTTAATTCAGGCTGATCTCATACAAAATACAAAGTCAGAATAAATGCTACACTAATCAAGGTTACTTAGTGTTTTCTATTGCACGTTATACAGAAATTCCTGTTCTGTTCTGACTCTTATTATTATTATTTGGTAAAATAACTTGCATTTTATTCTACCTTATGGAAAGTGTCAAATATGAAGGTAGATTTTTGGAAAGGTTCTGATGAGAAGGCAGATAATACACTCCACTCCTAAAACACTTTCCAGTATGCATCTTTATTGTTTGTGTATCATTTGTTGCATAAGCAAGTATAAACCATTTCAATGAACAGCTTTGTGTATGGTTATGGTTTCCATGTGAAACATGCGAAATTACTATAAAACCATAGGAAATTAACTACCAATCAAGAAAGGAGACAGATAAATGTAGCAAATTTTTAAAAATGTAAGAAAGAACTGTCCTGGTTTAAGCCTAGCTGGTAATTCAGAACCACACAGTGGCTTGCTCACTCCCCCTCTTCTTCCTCTCCCTGGTCCCGGAGGGATGGGGAGGAGAATTGAAAGAATGTAATTCCCACAGGTTGAGTGAAGATGGTTCTATGCATGAGAAAGCACCATGAATTCACACAGACCAAACTCTGTATTTTTAGTAAAAATATCTTGGATTTATACTGGAAAAAAAAGTATTCCAAAGACTGTGACTCACCAGTTGAAAAACTAAAGATGAAGATCAGATCCAGAAAACTCAGGAACTGGGGGTGTCACAATGTAAAAGATGTTTCCTGAAAATTATTCTCCCATGAATAAAGATTTCATTAGAAATCTTCCAGGGAACTCATCCACTGTAAAAATAATTTGTTTCCTTTTCACTGACTTCCAGCTAGTCTGAGGTCACTTCTCTTTGTATTTTTAAAGAGGCTACTTCATCATACCCTTCTCCTACTTTGTCAAAAGTCAAAAGGATTTATTGCAAAGTCCTCAGCTAAGCAGAAAGGTGAGAGAGAATGACTGGGTATTTCTAATAGCAATCACAACAAAAAGTTACTCCATTGGACCATGTTAATAGTACCTGAATATTAAATTAGATTCCCATCTCACATTCTGTCAGACGAATTTAAAAATGCATATATATATACACACACATACACACACACATATGCACACCTTCATGACCAGGTATCAGATCACAGTCATGCACTCTGAATTATTTTTATTTTGCTTCTTTCCAGCTCTGCAGAAGTGCAAGAACACAAAAAGACAGGGAAGAGGAAAGGAGGTTTGATAAGCATGGCAGAAAACATTCAACACACTTGTGAGGAACAACCAAAAAGTCAGATTACAGCCACAGGCCTCTTATGGAGGTAGGACAGTCAACTTAGCCAGTTCCCAGCTTCCACAGCTATTTGCTTCCTACAGTACAGATGCCAGGAGTCACCCTTAGGTTATAGATTTCCACCATGATCACTGCAGCATATCACACTGAAGATGATGAAGCATCTTAGCATTGAATGACTCGTAGTAAATCAGCTTTATTAACAGTGCCCACAGAAGTCACCAGTTCTTTTTCAATCCGCCCTCCTCCTTTTCAAAAGAGCAATTCATGAACTGGAGTTGAGTAATGGTGCAACTGCTAGTACAATTTATGAAATCAAGATCATATCTTAGAGGGTAAGCAGTGAGTATAATAACAGGTTCAGCTGAACTATTTGGGAAGAAATCTTCACAACCAAAAAGGCTTTCTTACTACTCAGTTACCTTCTATTGTACATAAATCATCCAAACATATTAGAGATTTTATATGTTGGACTGAGATAGACTTATCAGGGAAGTGCTGTTTCAGCAGAACACCATAGGTTTTACATCACCCTTAAGCATGTGATTATCCTCACTGAAGTCAGAAGGAGCTTAGGCACAGAGCTGGGAGAGGAATTATATTACCAGCTCCAGAGGTTTTAGGACCATAAAAATGTTCTCCTCTCACAACTCTGTGTTCTCAACATATAAAAAACATAGTGAAACAGTGAAATACAGTATTATTACAGGAGAGTCATCTTATTTATGATGTGTGGGAATCAAAAAGGAAAGGGAAAAGAATAGGGAAAAGAGGGGAAGGAAGAAAAGAGGGGAAAGGGAAAAAAAAAAAAAAAAAGAAAAAAAAAAAGATTCCGATTTAAGCCAGGGAAAAGAATACAAAAAAATGGAGAAGAAAGACACAAAGCAGTCTCAGGAAAGCATGAATAGCAGAAAATTGAAGACACAAAAAGACATTATAGAGAAGAAAAGAAAAACCACAGTAACACCAAGAAACAGGATGAATCAAGACAGGATGAGGATAACATAGGAAAATGGAAGGGTTACATAGAGGTGATGATACTAGATGAGGGGAATGAATAAGATGCTGGGAAGCCTAGCGAGAGTGGAGGCAGGAATGAGTTGCACTTACTACTGATTATGAAAATTTCATGAAAGAGGGTAGTATAGGGACCATCACCTGTTATAAAACCTTTATTTGGAAGACTTGATTTTTTGGAGTGATTTATATAATACTTTCCCCCCCCCCCGCTTAGTATATTCATAATACTGCCTTTGTCTTTGCTTGTTAAAAAGATACTGTGGCTGACTTCAAGATAAAACCACACATTCTAGAAAATGAGTTTTCAGGTGTTATAGTTCTTACAAAAGCTCTTTTTTTCTTAATACTTTTTTTTTCCTACAACACAGAAGTGCTCACCTGGGACATACGTTCAGAGAACTCTCGCTCTTCTTAGGTATGTAAAGTAATTGTTAAGCTGCTTTCGCCTCAAGCCTTATGAACAATACTAACAGAGAGATTCATTGCTAATTGCTTAATTATATCTATTCCAAGAGCCTGATCATAGATGAATTCATATCTGGTGGGATGCTACCTCCTATCCAAAGGCCATCTTTCTATGTACTTTTTAATTTTCCCTGTAATTGAAGATCCAGAGTACAGAATGCCTATGTGGCAAAATGGTTTTCACAGTTGCTTTGAGAGTTGAAACCCACTACAGCAGTATTTCGTTAATGTTTACAAGATGAAAATGGTACTCTTGGGTGGCAAACCTCTTTAGCTACACAATGCACACCTTTATTTCTTCTACTGTTTCTTTTATGAGAGGCATTTCTAAGCCATTGGCTAGGATGCAGTACGTAAAACTGAACTGTTGGGCTGGATTATTCACGTATGGGTTTCCTGACAGTGCAAACAACACACAGGTAATAATAATCAGACTAATTAGCACATGTATAGCACTTTGTATCCTGGAAGCGTTAAACAAACGTTAACTAATTAATTCTCACACCACCCCTGTGAGAAAAGGAAGTAATTATCCTGAGCCCCATTTAACACACTGAGAGAGGTTAAAGCATTACTTTGGTTGGAAAACATAAACCATGGGTTGGTATTATGGTGCTTTATGTCTGTGATTTCTCAGTGATACTGCTCTTCAAGAGCCAGGCCTGCAAGCTGAGATTTTACTCTGGCAGAGAAGAGGGAATAGTTGGTTCACTCCCAGCTTAGCCAGGGCACAGCCAACACAGGCAGCACTGCTGGCGATGTGGGCTTCTTGTTACCTCCTGTGTAAGATTTTGCCTTCATAAAGTCCTTCCTTCAGTTCTACTATGTCCTTTCAGTTCTATTATGTCTTAAGTACTTTTGTGGTTCCAGTGAGGCCTTTATGCCTGTGGTGGCCTCCCTGCATTTCAGCTGCAGTCCTTAGGACTGAGAGCTTTGGATGGGTCTCCAGTGTAAGGTGGGCTCTAATACTCTAACACTCAGCCTATACATCAGAGAGGAACAACTGGCAAATCTTCCTTGCTTGCCTTTGAGGACTGATGGAGAGAAAGAAGCAATGTTATCTCTGACATTAACATAAATATATTTTCCTTTTCTATTCTACGCATAAGGAACAGGCCATGTTCCTGCAATTCATTTTGGAAATAAAAACAGTTCCTTTCAGTGAAAGCAGGTTACTGAGTGACTATGGAACCAAAATCTGTCTTCTTGCATGCAAGTGAAATAAGCATGAGAATCCACGACACACTATTCATCTCCCAGATCAGTTTTACAGACACATCTTACAGAGGCAAAATGTGAATTGCAAATCAGGCAGCCCAGGTGTTGCGTTAACAGGTTGACAATTACAAGAAATACTCCCAAATTATAATAGATCTAGGTCAAGAATAGGTCAGGACAACATATCATTCATTGGACCCTCCATTTCACTAGCATTACTTTGTAATCCAACCTCTTACAGAGTACTGCTCATGTAAATACTATGCATATGCACTACACATTTTGAGGACAGAACACTGAGCTGGATCCTGCCTTCAAGAACTTACAGGTTAAAAAATACAGAGCAAGAAGTACAAGGCTATAATGAGAACAGAATAATGTGTATAAAGCCATGCAGAAAGTTAGAGGTAGGGTCCTTGTTTTCTAAATCTCTGCTTACATGGTTTTGAAAGTATAAACACACCTGCAGTGGCTATAGTTTTCCTATCCATACAGCATGGAAGGTCTAACAGTCAGATACTTTTTTATTGTCATTCTAATATATTGGAAAATTGAGTGAGCTACAATTTTCTATTCTTAGAAAGCAATGGGAATAAAGTCATCACAACAGATAAAAAAGTAAGGCTTTTCTAAACTTTGTTTCTTTTATGGATTTTTCTGAAGAAGCAACAACTTGTACATTGCCTTACCTCAGACTTCCAATAATAATTCTTGTTCAGCTCAACTTTTAATTGCTATCTCTTAGAGAGAAGCACACTATCATCTGTAATACCTACATCTCGATCTTTCTAAGAGGTCAAACAAGTTCAGAAATAAAGTTGGATTTTACTCTAGATGAGAATGAAACAATTAGGTAATTCACCTAATGAAGTGTTACACATTTGTGAAACTAAATTGGGTTTTTAGTGTAGATATATCAAGAGACGTACTCAATGGTAATTAATCATCTATCATCATTTCCAGGACTTCAATTGTCAACCACAAGTATGCATAAATTCCTCTCATTAACAGAGGTTTAACCATGTAAATCCAACTTAAAACTATGGCAGGGCCATCAGATGCTATAACCCAATAAAACTGTCTGAGAAGTAAACAAATGAACGAAAATCATCTCCCATAATATAAAACCAGTGGGATAGGAAAACAAACAAACAAAAAAAAAAAAAAAGAAAACAAACAAAAAACCAAACCAAACCAAACAAAACCCCAACAAAAATCCCCAAACAAACCTAAACCAACCAAAAACTCAGTTGTTAATTCCCATGATGTTTTCAGTACCTATATTTATGAAATATTAAGTGAGCCTTGAATCACCCTGATAACTGACGAAAACCTCAGGTAAGGAACCATCTAATAGTCTGGAAACAACATTGTGCCATTCCTAAATCCCTCTGTCCACAGGGTGCTGCTTGGGGAAATAATATTTCTTTGAGATACGTGAATTTTCCAGGCATCTTTTTATTTCCAGAACAACCTACAAAATCTGCTCCAGCGTCACTTCAGACTGACTCATTGTCTCATTGTATCAGACAGGTGTATAGTGAATGGATAGACTATATGCATACAGTGAGTGTATGTATAATCAGAGTGAATGTACCAACTGCATTTCTGACTTCATATTTGTAGCTCTGTAAATTCACTATTTCTGCACTATGTGTAAAGTAAAAACATCTGTGCTACATTGGACTAGCTTGTTGCTATCTACTTTGACCTGGTTCGTAAAATACATGAAGCTGCATTCCCCACATAAATCACTAATTCAATAGCTTTCTACAAAAGAAATTATCTCTCCAGTCAGACTACGTATTAAAGAGAAAGAAGTCTATATGCATGTTTATATCCACATAAAAAAGGCTATTTCAAATCACTGATTAAGCTGGGATTTATATTTCATAATTAAATGATTCTACACAACTGCTGTTATGGGAAATGTGTTTAAAATTTGTACACACTCCTTAATAAAAATGCCAAATTAACAGAGAAAAGAAGAACAGAAAGAATCAGGAGCTGCCAAATCCAACTTTCACAGTGTTTAATCGGCACAGCTTGCAACTGAAAAGGACTGTTGATATTTATTTGAATCTTTTAAATACAGAAAAGATTTCAAAACTTCATAAAGATACTAGAACTTAGTAATATGTGTTCTCGTTCATAATCTGCATATTACTGATACATATTTCAAGTTACAATACGTCTCTAAATAATAAGTCTGACATACTCTTGTATAGACATAAGAATTTTAGTAATTAACTAATACACGGCTTCAATAAGTATTTCCACAGCCGGCTTCGCTTTTATGCTGTTACAGCTGCATTTCTAGATTTTAACCAATAGGTGGCACTAGGAATTTCTAGAAAACAGCTATAAATTTAACACATTTGATTGCAAATTAGTTTCCAGGTGATCAGTAGCCAAATTAACAGCTAGATATAATTAGCAATTATATAGCCGTAATTGGACTATGAAGGAGGCATACAAGAAAAAAAAAATAAAACAAAAATAAAAAAGCCCCTAACAAGAGCTATGAAACTCAAAACCAGATGGAATAAGAAATGATAACCTGATCAGAGACTGTCAGAAGAAGGTTTACAAGAACCGAATTCTGGCAGCAACAATAGAATAACATATAAGTTGATACAAATTAGAAAGGCACAAATTAGCAAGGTACGCATTTCTGTGATATAATTGCTCTTTACTTCAGAAAATAAGATCCCTAGAACATGGCTCAAGCTAGGCATCAAAACTTAAAACAGCTGAAATAAAGTTTTTTGGAAAATAGGTGGATATATGAACATGTGATATGTATGCAAAATTTCAGATTGTGCCAATTTGAACAAAAATTACTGTCTGACAGGACAACCCTGAAATTGTGAAATATACCCACTGCACCTGTGACCAAGGCAAGGGCACATAAACGCCAGTCATAGGCCATCCTGACGCACAGATACTTGCAAGAGTTTGTACAAAATATGTAAAACAAGAGCCAAGGTGTTACCATGTCAGAACACATTTAAAGGATAAACAAGATAATAGGTATTTCTAACAAAATGTGAAACAGTAACCAAAGGAATTTACTGCTGGATCCTAACTGGGATGCTACCGTTAAGTCAAGTACTGCACAACATGATAATAGGCATCTCTCCATACACACGCATACGTGTGCGCACAAATCCAGCTTTTTTCATGTATTCTTCCTTCCTCTCCTCACTACTCAAATTTTAAAATGGAGACTATCGCCCACTGGAGACACTTTCCTCAGAAAAGTAACCAAAATTATTCTTTCCAATATTTTACTTAAAGGGTTAAAAATAAATAAGAAATGTTGCAAAAAACTGAATGCAGTATTTTATGTGAATCTGAAGAAAGAACTCATTGAAAATGTTTTACAAAACAGTAGATGACATATCAAAGAAAGTGTACTAGAAAGCAAAGCCTTTCAAAGTAGTGTAAGACTATTTTCCTACAGACACAAGGACTGGCTCTGAAATAAGGGGGTGATGGAAACTACAGATAATTATTTAGACACTTTTTCAAACTCAAATGCTTGCATTTAATCCACAAATTTGTATTTGTTCAAAGCTGAAGTTAAAATGGTTTACACCTAAATTTCATTTAAATATTAAGATACGTGACTGTGCACATTTTGGAGGGAACATAGTGCCATCCATTAACAGAATGAAAAGCTTTTTTGTAAGTGTTAAGGAGCAATGTAAGGAATAGGATAACGTGAAAACCATGAATTTTTAATTTGCCTCCTAAGGCTCAAAATGCCTAAAACTGTAAGTAAGCCTGGAATTGTCTCAAAATGTTTTTTGTTAAAGACCTTGAAAATTTTTCCAAAGTGAAATAACAAAAACAGCTACAGAAAGCCAAAAGTTTGCAAATAACCAAACCTTCATTGTACAGTTAAATATAAGTATCTATCTGAAAGACTCTACTAACACTTATGGGGGTTCAGTAGACAAAACTGAGAATGGTGGGGAGACAAAAATAAATTACTTCAGCTTTTTAAAGGCACCTTATTAAGAAGAAAGTTAGAGACAGATGTTACTAACATCTATCACAGATGTCATACACAGGTTTCCAGGAAATAATAATAAATATGTATGTTAACACATGAACATGGTTTTTTGTGTTAAAGAAAGTTTAAAGGAACTTAATGAAAAAGAACTTTATTAACTTTTCTACAGTAAATACAGAAAATGCAGAGCATCTTTTTTTACTCAAAAGGTTGAAAACCCAATGGCAACAATGTAAATTCTGGAACTGATGAAACATCTGTCAATTAAATGGAATTAAAGAAGTTGCAGTAGGAAAACAATGTTGAGATATATTACATTAAGAAATTAAATTTTATTTTTAATATAAAAAAGGGAGGGAACATCTAATTGTAACTTAAGAGAAGAAAATTACTCAAGAAAGTTTTAAAGAACTCACCTTTGGCATTCAAAGAAGATGAACCACTAAACCCACTAATGGCTTTTCAAACACTTTAACAT
>JANHGB010056444.1:44904-57504 GCA_026283785.1 Coracopsis vasa
GCGCGCTTGTAGTAAGCGTGGGTAAAGCCCTTCCCAAAATCTTCGTTCGCGAAGTCAAGCCATCATCATCATCATGTGTCATTATAATAACTTGAAAATTAGAAAGTCTTCATCAGGTACCTGGCCTAGACTTCAGATTCTGCTACAGCCTCAAAAAGAAAGAATTCTTCACCCCTATCCTCAAGTCATTCTGACAGCTCTTGCTAAAACTTCTTTTGGATATTGACTTTGCCAACTCTATCTTCGCTAGCAATTAATGTGGAACAAGAACAATGAATCCATACTGCAGAATAGTTGGTACAGAGGGCCTGATCACCACACTGCACAGAATTCAGGAAAAGTTTGTTTTCTAATAGCTCTGGTGTGGTGTGGAGCACCCATTAGCAGTTGGAGTGCACTAGGAGAGCTTCTGGAGCTTATGCTGCTGTTTAGTTTTACTTGCAAGGAGTCCACTGTGAGACCATAAAACTAGCCAGCAACCACTGGAAGATACCTTCAAAAGTCCATGTCTGACCTGAATCAAAATGCTAGTGTCAGCAGACCACGGAGTATCACAAGAATAGACTGTGACCTACGTAGGTTTTGCTCAGGCTAGGAGGATGAACTCAGGTGAGAAGGGCTCTCTCAGAAGAACAGGGAATGAACAAGAACATAGTCTTCTTCACTTGAAGGATTACACTAGAAGGAGCAGAGACAGTATCCGTGATGTTGAAACATAAGTAACACATTGGTCTACAGACTGTAAAATAGAGTTCTTTTTTGATAAAATAGAGCTTAGATACTTAAAAAAAAATAAAAAAATCAGCTACTAATATGCCCAAATACTCTGTAACTAGCCACCAGCAGCTCTAGCAGGACAAATAGCTTTGTCCTACTACAGCTTGCTGTTCCTTTTAAGTCCAACCCTCAGTTATTGAAAGATACGGAGATAGGACTGAAGGGCAATGGAGAAAAACAGACAACATCCCTCAGCTCATTTTTTCAGTAATTGCTACTGCTTTTGTGGTTAAGGTTTGACAAAAAAAAAATGATTGCTTTGCTCTTCTACCTAGGGCTTTTTGCTTGCCTGGTTATGTGAGGCAGAGCATGTTATTTTATTTCATACTTCTAGATTAGGAATTCGTCATTTATTATCATAAATAAAAGCTACAAATCTCTTAGAAAGATGCTTTTATGTGGTTTAATTTTATATTTTCTAGTTATACTCGGTGCATATTGATTGTAATTACAGCTTACAGTTCATCAAAATAGCAATGTTCTTATACATAATAGAAGACAACATCCTTTCAATCATGGATGGTTGCTAAATTCACAAACACCCACTTTCCATAGTTTTTACTGAACTTTATTTTTAAAGTTTTGTTCACCTTAGCTCAAACAGGGAATTAGCAATTCTGAGTTTCTCACTGTAGCATGCAGTATTTAGGTCTGCTTACAAATATTTACGTTAAGATAAGTGATTCCTCCAATTTGCTTGCATTTTCTGATGAAATTCATAACATTTGATTACGTTCAAAAATGACGTAACTCAAAGATTGAAAGCTCCTGAGTTTTCCACAGTTTTTGAAACAAGACAGTTCTTAAAAGAGTTGCAAAAAAACCCAAGGTGAGACAACAGCACAGCATGAAATCATAATTACCCAGAAGCTCAGCTACTTAAAATAGGTAGAACTCCACGGGGTTGAGCAGAGCTCATGCTCTTTCACTGCTTTAGGATGCTGTCTGATTATGCAACATCTCTCACCCACCCTCCTCAATCCTGCATTTTGCCCTTTCTACTTGAAAACAGACTATTAGACTGCTTTGCATTCCAATGTCGATTTAATGACAGTTGATCTATTTTAACAAACTTTTCAAACACTGTTTCCGGATCTCTCTATTTTTATTTTTAATAAGGCTATGTAAAAAGCAAGTATAAATAAAGCCCTGATACAATAGTACTACATAAACACATGTGTTTTGCTCAGAACAAGAACTCTGGAGAGATAATTAACTCAAATTGCAGGGGTTTTGTCCAAACACTCTGCAGTTGCAGACAATTTCCCCACTTTTGACTACCTTATAATTATAAATGGTCTGTATGCCAGACCACCTCGTCATTTTTCTGTTGGATAGTAAGAAATAAAAGCTCAGGCTGGAGTCTGCCTTCTTTAGCCCATACTGTACCATCTCCGTGATTGCTACTAGAATAGAGAGAAAAGGATAACTCTAACCTTAAAGTCCCTTCACTAAAAATGTTGCTAATTTGTAAATCCCATTGACAGCTGCTAATAGTAAGAAAGGTTTACATGCACTTGCATGCCTTAATATAATACACAAATTCCTTCTACAAAAACAGCCATTGTATTAATATCTAAATACCCATTCATAATGACAGTGAGTCTTTTTAAATTTATTCATTTATTTTAAAATAAATTCATTATAATTATAGAAGTTTAACTCATGTTCAGAATATGATTAATATTTACTTCCCCATGCACCTAACCACCATTGTTATGGCAATGCTATCCTTAGAACATGGTCTTAAGTGTCTGCTCATTGAGGTTGATGATTTGGTGAACTAAGCAGGGTGGGAGGCAGGGGTTGAGGGGGGTGAGAAAATCTGTTTGGTCAAGTTAAGGTTGTGCAGTTGTTATCAGTCTCAAAACCAAGAGTACTATTCACCTTGTCACCAAGCTGGACTTCTTGTTTTAAGGTTTTGTATTTATTGAGGAGATGTTTCCGTTGAGTTGAATATTACTTCCTGGTAGTAGTCTAATTTATCTGAGCAGATATTAAAAAATCATATTATTTTTACATGTGTATTAGATCAGCATCTCAGTATTGGATCTATGTGAATGTCCAGAAAAATGTTTTTATTTTGAGGAAGTCATCAGGTTTCCATGATGGAAACATGACCATTAAATAGCTATCACTGAACATCAAAAGAAAGAAAAGGCAAAAACATCTGATATGAAACTCAGTGTTCCTTCTTCTTTCCTGTATTTTCTTAATGACAGTTACAATCTAAAACCTCTAGTGATGACAACTTCTTATCTTTCCTTCTCTTTGTTTCCAAAGGAGCAAAGACAATGATGCTAGAGAAGCGACTGGACTATGAATATAATTAGATTTTAATAATGATGAACTGACAGTGCTCTGTGAGACGGGGTAAACCACATATTCCAGTATGTAACAGTCCTTTGTGGACCTATTTTCCCTTGCCCTTGCTGGATTTTCTGTTTTAATTAGCATAGCGGGCTAAAGGAACCACTTTTCAACACTTCATACACTCCAGTGTCATGATAAGATCCCAAACAGCCAGCCAAAAATTGTTTCATAAAAATTAAACTTTTAAAAAGTAATAGTACAGAGCAAATTGTTTTCTTCTGTCAAAGAATTACCCCACTACAGTATCTTTGCACATTGTATTTGGGTACATTTGGGCACATTAAGAGAAAAAAACAGGACACATGAACACACATTTGAAGGATTTCTTTTTTTTTTTTTCCCCTACAGATAATGGAACAGATTATATTGCATGCAACCTCCAAATTTATGCATCAGTGCATATTCCAAAACAGGCATTATGTATTTGTGCATTATGTATTGTGTAAAAAAAAACCAACCCAAACACACAAAAAAAACCCCAAAAGCACTTCTCTTCTGCATTAATGCAGACCTAAAGCCTGAATAACCAGCCTGGCATCTGGAAAGGTTCCTTTGATACAAATAACAAAACTCCTGCTGACGTTGGTGGATCTAACTGCCCACTCTAAGCAACTTCATTCCTTTTAAATAGATTCAGGTTCTATTTCCATGGATTTTAAATGCATTTTGGCCATTTTAAATTATACTATATGTATTTAATCACTTCTAAGTTGAGTAGTCATCACTCAGGCAAAGATCCCATCAATATGAATAAAGGTTATTAGATCAGACTGCAATTAATGGTCATTGAAAAGAATCCAAGTCATAAATTTATAAACTATAGGTACATAAGCTTTGGGAAGTATTTTGAACTCAGTCCAAACCTATTTCAATATCAGAAATACAAAAGGTTTAATCTTATCATAAGGTGCATAACATTAGTGAAGTATTCTTTATTTATCAAAATGATAAACTTTGATAAAAATGAAGCACTGTTCCCTCTTTAACTTTTTGTGGACCCCCAGCCTACACACTGGTGGGGTGGGGTAAGAAGCAGAAAAGACCTTGACTCTGTGTCAGCACTCCTCAGCCATAGTTGAAACATCTCTATGTTATTAACACTTGTTTCCAACATAAATCCAAAACATAGCCACATACCAGCTACTATGAAGAAAACTAACCCTATCCCAGCCAAAACCAGCACATGTACTCATTTTTTTGTCTTTTATTTGTCTATATATTTGTCTTTTATGTTATGCCACTTTCTGGGCTTGCTATGAAGAAAGTCAACAAAAACATCTCAATTTCATCTTGGATAAGAAAAATATATACCCATTAGATATATATATATACGAAATGCAGAGAACTTACTTCAGCGATTATGAGAATTCAATGAAAAAAAGAGCACATTATGCTCTTTACTTTCTCATAATAAACAGAAATTCCAGTCTGACCAACCGAGACTGCAATTAGCTGACATTGCTACTTGCAGGTAAAGAATGTGAAAGACTTAACACTGATTACAGACTCTTCTGGTGCTAGTCAGATGTAAGGAATGTACTGACTCTGAGTCTTGCTCCCAGTTTCATTCCCAGTGAAAGCTACAGCATTGTCAAATTCTGTAAGAGCAGTGGAAAGCTAGAGGTACTCCTCACACACTTCGGAACGTAAGAGAAAAAGACAAAGTTTAATGAGATAAAATACTGACCCCAGTCAGTAAAGCCAATTTAACAGAATTAGTATTGGGGTCCCCTTAACAAGAGTGAGGACACTCCCTCCCTAGATTTTCAAGATAATCAGTACAGCAACTTCTTACTAAAGGCAAAAACACTTCCAAAAAGCAAAAATGTGGTGCAAGGATAAAAGATAGGAAGGAGAAACAAGGCAACCTTCATAAAGGTCAGTGGGAGAGATAACAAGGAGTGAACAAGGGAGTGAACAAGGGAGCTCAGTCTCTAGCATCCTTTTAGTCACCAGTGTCTTATACCTGATTAAGATGAAATGGTTGTTATGTCTGACTGTGTGTCAGAACAAATGGGAGAAGTGTTGTATGATCTTCTCTATTCAACCGGAAGGAGAAAATCCAGTAATGAACATAAATGACAGGGAGAAGAGAAAGCTCACAGAAAGTGCCAGGGCATGGGGTGGGAGTGTTGGGGGGGAGGGAAGAGAAAGTGGGATAGTTTCTTTTCTAAAATATGGGCATAAAGAGGTCTGAATTGTTTTATGTATATGAAATGAGGGATACATCCCTGCCCCCTTGGGGAAGTAGCTTAGGAGAGTAAACATGGGTAAATTAGAGCTTGCTGTGATAAGATAGGATGGTGTAAATGTCAATGATATTTTCAGTGGGTTTGAACTTGTTTTGGAGTATAGAACCATAGAATCATAGAATGGTTTGCATTGGAAAGGGCCTTCAAAGAACACCTGGTTTCAATACCCTTACCACAGGCAGAGATAACTTCCCTCAAAAGGGCACAGCTCAAAGCCCTATCCAACCCACTCTCAAATACTTCCCAAGATGAGGCAGCCACAGCTTCTCTGGGCAGCCTGTTCCAGTGCCTCACCATCCTCATAGTAAAGAATTTCTTCCTAATCTTTAATCTAAACCTACTCTCTTTCAGTTTAAAGCCACTACCTCTTCAGCCCTTGTGAAAAATCTTACTTCAGGTTTCCCATAGACCCCTCCCTCCCTCCGCCTCAGGTATTGGAAGGCTTCTCTAAGGTCTCACCAGAGCCTTCTCTTCACCAGGCTGTACAAGCCCAACTCTCTCAGCCTGTCTTCCTAGGTGAGGTGCTCCAGCTCTCTGATCACCTTTGTGGTCCTCCTCTGGACTCGCTTCAACAGATCCATGTCCTTCTTATGTTAGGGTCTCCAGAACTGGATGCAGTACTCTAGTGGGGTCTCACGAGAGCAGATTAGAGGGGAAGAATCACCTCCCTTGACAAGCTTATTTTGATTCAGCCCAGGATACGGTTGGCAAGAAGATTTGAAATAGACATCTATTTCTTCTAAATATGCATACGTCAGTACTGTTTTCTCAAAGCTCCACTTCTGAAGAGAGTATTTCCAGAATATGGTACAAGCATTGGCCAACATGCCATTTTGAAGAACTGCTCCCTTGGTCCTTATCTCCTTGTTTAACTTTAATTGTGCTTTTAGGTTTCTCCACTTCCTCCACCTGGGAAAGGAAACAAAACCCACTGTGGTAGCTGAGCCTGACTGCAGTGAAACCTACTGAGAAAAGAAATGACCTGCTGCTGAACTCAGATAACAAGCAGCTTATGCCTACAGACAGCTCATGCCCTTTAGAAACAGGAGACAGACAAACAGAGAAAGTCGCATGGGCAATTGCACTGGTTATTCTATCTTCCCTTCATGAAATGAACACATAACCCAGTTCAAAATCCAGTCAGAGGTATCAGGAATATACAGTATGGTAGTTAGGTCTCAAAAAGCAATGAGAAAGACAAGAAAATAAAGTTCTGATTCACCTATTTGTATTTATATGGGCTATGCTGTCCTTTTTCCTTCCTCATATTTTTCTATTTTATACACTGTCAAAGTTGGCTCATGCAAATGCAGTTAACTGGACTTGGATAAATCTTAGCCAGCTCTCATTTCTTGTGGTGAAAAGAATAATGGTGTGTCTGGTGGTGGATGAGAAGGCAGTACTGTCTATGTGTCTTAAGTATAACAAGTAGATAATCTTACTTTCCAGTTGCATTTTCAGAAACATCAGAGTCCAAAATAACACTTTCACACACGTAACCAGGAGCTGTCAGATTTTCATGAAAATTACAATGCACTATGAAGTGTCATGCTAAATCTGATTTCCTGGTATAAGAAGTATCTATGAGGTAGCTCATCTAAGAGCACAGGTGAGCCAAAATAACTTTCTTGTCTATATAAGAATTTTTTTCCAATATTTAAGAAAAAAAAGTTGACGAAAACAAAGTGGTGTACAGCAGAAACACAATGAATGACATGGACTTGAACGAGCTGTGCAGAAAGAGTAGATATTGTATAGGCTAAATACAAAAGAACAAAAAAGATGTCTTCAGTACAAGCTCTGTGCTTCACACACAAGTTATCTAATGCAGGATGATTTAAAATATTTTTAGCACTAATTCACATTAACAGCAACATATTCAGTCATAAAAAGGAAGAATTAGAAGAATTTCTGAAAATGTTAAACCATTTCGTATTAGCTTTGTTCAAAAATAAATATTTAATTTCATTACCACAAAATGTTTCCTTTCAAAATTAGCAAAACAAAACTTTAGTAATTTTGAAATAAACTTTTTGATCTTGCAAAAAATATTTTAAGAGACCACAAAATGAAATGAAGCATCCTCTCTGCATTTACCCAAATATTTGACAATGTAGTAGCTTTCTTATAACAAAATCTTAGAGAAAAATGTTCCAGTACAAGACATCACTAATTTTTCATAATTTTGGTTTAGCTACAGAATTTAAAAAAAAAATAAATTGTTTAGTATTAACCCTGAATTTACTTTAAAATTCAGGTAGAAGCACATACACATTTTTTAACAAGTAGTCTTTTAGCAAGATTTCTGAACTTGATAATAGAGATTGTATAAAACAATTAAATTTTAAATGGGAAATGGGAAGATTATTTGGATGCTGAAGACCAGGTAAAAATTAGTATGTTAACATCAATAATATATTACCACACTTTGGAGTTATAATGGTATTGAATTAATGATTTAAGACTTGTAGTGTGATGAATATTGATGTTTCCGTTAATAAATATAACTTTAATAGTTCAGTTTATTTATTTTGGGGGACAGCTGCCTACAAAACTCTAATTTTAAATCAAAGGGGTTTAGTTAGTCATTTTACATTTAGTCATGCCACCTCCTTGTCTTCAGAACCCTGTAATTTAGAATAGAAATAGATTCATGTTTAACTCTTTAATAAGGACAAGAACCTTCTCTAATATCATGTTGAAGCCCCAGGGAACAAGGTCCAATTGTATCTGGATTTAGCACCCATTTCAGAAGATGGCTCTGAAGATAGCAGGGTGATGTTGAACCATGCCGATGGCACTAGCAAACGATCATGATTCGGTATTGCAAAAAATAAGAAGCAGGGGAGAAACTGGAAAACTCTTAGCTTTTAAAAACATCAAACTAACAAGGAGACACAATCGGATTCACATGAACCTTCTCTATCCAACATATTCCAGAACTAAACCAAAGAGGTTTGGGACCCTCTAAGCACAAGACTGTGGTGGACAAAAATCATACAATGGTACCTACGAGATGACATAAGCTGTAATCTGCTGTTCAAGCTCACTCTCTGTCACAGACCCATGATGGAGTCTGTGCAGATCCCATACATCACTCGTTATTTGATATGAAACTTCCCAAAATCCACTGAGATAGGAAGGCTCTGCATTTGCTCCGAATACAGATTTGAAGACTGGGAGCACAGCTCAGGCCAAGCAGTATTTTAGTATGTTGAGACACTACTGCATCAGAGATTTTTCTTTGATTGTAAAAGGAGTGTGAATGGAGAGAAGTAGGTTAATGGGGGACCATGAACGTTCATTTATCGTTTCTGCTGAGTAGTGCTATACTTGCCTAAATTTTGTTACTCTTTTTATCCACTCTGACCAAGGAAGGAATAGGAATCATGCCATAAGGAAAAACACACATTTCTTTTTAATGAATTAACCTACTCATCATTAAAATGTGTTAATCACCCAATAACCAGGGACATTACTAAGATAATTATTACAGACTATGAAACAGAGGTTATTGAAATGAACACTTGGCCACTAAAATTAATTCCACAGCATTTATGCTTCCTGCATTAACAAAATCTATGTCTTGTCTTTGGGTTTCAGTATGCATTTACAGATATGAAGTGAGGCTATTCATGATTTATGTATAGTCAATTAAGTACATGCTAAGAAAGAAGAGTTGCCACTCTGCCTATGAAAATGATAGCAAACAAAGAGGAGTTTATAGGAATAAAAAATTATTTTTTTGGTCATGATTTTCTGCACATCTAGTATGTAGAACTTCAACATTTTGCCTACGAAACTAGAGGCATGAATTAAGATTACCTGCCCAAGGTTACCATTCCAGAGGATTTCTCATGGGATAGAAACTGGTTTCTATTCAGTACATGTGTATTGACCTAGATATTTATTCCAACCTTACCACCAAGACATCTAATGATGTTTTAGGCTGGTTGAGGAACTACGTTCTCAAACAGAAGATGGCAAAGCATCCAGTTTATTCTGAATCAAAGATCAGATACCTTAAATATCACCAAAACAAGGAAAATGCAAATAGAGATGTATTGAGTATGAGACTGCATTTTTCAGACTAAAGGAAAAAGACTTCTGACTATAAAGTATTTACAATCTATAGAAAAATTGTTGGGCAGAGATTTATCAAGAAATACAAAACCTTTTAAAAAAATTGCTGCTTACATTTTAAATAGACATCAAAATAGTGTATGTGAGGAATTGAAAGTGGTGGGAAGAATGAAAACTAAATAAAACTTGATGTTTGTGATATTTTTCCAACTTACTGACTACCCTCTGTCTCAGCACAGCTTCAAAATACTTTCCAAAGAAAAACACATTATCAGTTTCACAAAAATCTAGGTCAGCCAAGCCACAGCAACAACAGTAAGCTACATTTTATTAGTTCAGCTTTGTCTGGGTCACTGATAATAATAATTGAATATAAATATACCTTTCTTCATTACATAAATTATTCTTTTTTTTCCTTTTTTTTTTTGACCACCGATTTTAAGCTTGACAGCATATGTTATCTACCTGTGTAAGAAAGTTAGCTATCATCAACTGAGAGAAAAAAAAAGGGAATGGTAGAGATAGATTTAAGCTAACTTTAAGCTACAACTGTCACTGTGTATGTCCTACATAAATACAATCTATTTAGTTTTATTCCCATACCTCTGAACAGGTAGTAACACATTTCTCATTTACAGAAACACCTGCTGGGTTTTTTTTTTTCTCCCATGTGGACATTATTCTCAGCTAGCCACGGAAAACTCAGTCTCAATATCTGAATGCTAACTACTCTGTGTTACTCCCTGACAGTAATAGAATCATTTATCTAGATATGAAAGAGCTGGTTAAGGTAGATACTGAAAACGTTGGTTTATGAGTCACACACCAGGCACACGGTAGGAGTTACTTATTCCTGTTTCTTTTCAGGCCAATAATTTCTAGGGATTCTGCTTGTAGCTTACCAGCAATATAACTCAAAAGCAGGTGTCTTCACTCAATTAAAAATGCCTATTTTCATCTACACCATATATGCAAGAACAGCTAAGAAATGCAAAAGAAAAACGCTGAGATTCTTCAGAACTGTGCACATGTCCTAAAACACACATTATGACTCTGAAAGGTGATTACATCAGCTCCAAAGGAACAAAATTCCCTGATCTTGACAATGATGTCCAGCATCCACTGGGTATTCCTTACTCTCACTAATGTCATCTGGGTTTTTTGTGGAGGAGTCACTTTTCACTGGCACTGAACATCTACAACATGATGGACTTGATGATCTTAAAGGTTTTTTCCAACCTAGTTGATTCTATGATTCTACGATTAGGGCTGGCTACAGAAAGTTCTCTGGACTTGTTTGCATGACTTCCTAAGAAATGATCATGAAATAATTTGCAAATGGATTTTTAATTTTAATAGGTGGATAAACATGAGAAGTGAACACTCCACATATTCTCACCTTTACGTATTTTTTTATTACACTGCTATCAAATAGATATGTGATCTATAAAGAAAATAACAATAGGAAAATATAGAATAAGTTCAAATATATTAATAAAATTTTCTAGGAATCCTTCAAAGCCTCACAGTTTTTCTCTTTGTACACACGTGCACATGTCTTTTCTTTCATTTCTGGGTGGGCATTTTCTGAAATTAAAGGCTCTGTAATTTTTCAGAGCATATTGGGTTGTTTCAGTAAAACTCAGGCAGTATGTAAAGGAAACAACCAAAACAGCAGAAAAGAAATATCCTTTACTAAGCTAATTACTATGCTTTATACAACCAAATGAGGTCTGAAATTTCTAATTACATAAAGAGTATATGAGTATTTCCTCTGGCATATGGGACTTAAGGAGAGAGTTTGAGAAGATATAAAAAGAAATGAGCACCTTGAGAGATTAAGTACGATACCAACTTGATTCCATTACAATAATTTGTCAGCTGCTGTCTGATTAAAATGAAACAGAATACACAGGCTCCTTTTTTTTTTTATTATGATACTAACTATGACACTTATTAGAAAAACTTACAATGAAGTTAAAGACTTTGTGTGAAGGCTTATTCATTTTGAAGTTATTTACTCTTTTTTTTTTTTTTTTTTTTCCTCAGAGCTTGGCATAAGACCAGGCAAAGTTCACTACCAGAGGGAAGGGTCATTTTGTTACAAAAAGCCAGAAGCAATTTTATGTAAAATGCAAACTATTTCTTGAAGCTTTATGTGAGAGCTAAAACCACTGAACTCCAGAGAAAAAGACAGTATTTCAGAAAGAGCAAGGGAAGAAACGAATACAAGGCACACATGCTTATTGCTATTGAGTGTATAGAGTTGCATGGTAACTTTTAGTTATTTACTGGTGCTCACCTACCAAGTCTCAAGCATCCCATGGGCCAGGAGGATCTTGATGCCAGTTTACACTGGTAAGGAAAGCAGGGCCAAGTGATAGACCTGTCTGTGTGGCCAGTACTGTTTTATTCTTTGACAGCCATGATCAGTGCTAACTATGCTGTTTCCTGAAAACTGCTGTTCCTGACAGTTCCTAACAGTTCCTAACATTTCCATTGACTCCACAGGGCAAATCAGAACACCTTTCATATTTCCATTTTTCTCTCATCCTTCTCCCTCCCACCAATAAACAAAATTTCCTGCTAGCAAGTTAGATCAAATATTTTAAATTGTTTATTTATACTGTATTTAAACTGTATACATACAAACACATGTAAACAGAAAATTGGAGCAGTAATATCTTCTGAGGACTAATGAAAGCAATCAAGATGCTTTAATTCTTTCATGAAAAGATTAATTATACCTCCACTATGCTCAGGTATAACAAACAGGACAACAGTGAAATACTATCTTCATGACCTCCTGCATACGAGTCCTTCATGAGTCTACATTGACTTGATTTTCCAAAGCTGCCAGAGGTGTGAAAAGAACAGGGAAAGAAAAAGACAGAACTGGCTGTGCACATATATAAACTCAATCATGGCTTATCTATTCTTACCTTATAGCAACAAGGTAAGTTCTCATCTCTGATTCATGTCATGAAGTATTATGGGACTCTTCATCAAGGACTGTAGTGATAGGACAAGGGGTAACAGGTTTAAACTTAAACAGGGGAAGTTTAGGTTAGATATAAGGAAGAAGTTCTTTACTGTGAGGGTGGTGAGGCACTGG